>JAANSK020313819.1:0-19094 GCA_011763485.2 Isoetes engelmannii
AGCAGAGGTTACACTTGGAGTCTCTAGCTCAGTGGCTGTTCAACTCTTGGCCAATTCTTGGAAGTCTATCTGCTCTAAAAGAATCCAGTTTTTTCGGTGGCTAGCCCTTCAGGACGGACTCTCCTCTAAGGTAAAGCTCTTCCGGAGGGGTATATCAACAGATGACCTGTGTCCCTTGGGATGTCAAGTAAGTGAATCTACTTCTCATATCTTTTTTTGTCCTATGATCCGTGAATTTTGGTTATGGGCTTCTCCTATTCTGGGGCTTGACATCCACCATCTAAGCTGGCCTGCTATCATCATCTCGTCAGATAATTGTCCGGTTTCAGCCGCATTAATTTCCATTGCCTTGTGGGTTGTTTGGAAGCATCGATGTGAGGTTGCTTATGGGGGGCAAGGAGTCTCTACCAATAAGCTTAAGAATTTCTTCAATATGGAAGTGACCTTGATGGCCCTAGCCCACCATAGGAAGTGGGGGGTATATTATGATAGAGGACTTGACAGGATTGGGAAGATTGAAGGGTTCTACAACTACTTCAAATGCCACTGGATTGATATAGAAGACAACAATCTACAAGTCAGGTAATTTTCATCACTGATCAATGAGGCCATAAGCTGCATTCTGGTGGAGATAGGCTATCTTCTGATCTTTAGTATTCGCTACTGTGGAGAAGAAGGTGTCTTTTCCCTATAGTATCTACAATAGTGGAGAAGAAGAGCAGGTGGTTCCTATAGTACATCCATGTTAAGCTAGGCTCTCTTCCTTCTCTGGCTAATTCTTTCTATCTATCCCATATGGGGACCTCATGTACTTTTTGACCCTATTTATAAAATTCTTACCCTCAAAAAAAAAAAAAAAAAAAAAAAAAAAATAAAATCTGGATCATATAGGCATGATCAACTAGGTTCATAACTGGCGGTTTTCAAAACCAAAATGTATAATCTGGCTTTTGGCCTCTTTCTAATCTAACCTATATACTTGCTCAGGGATCTCTGTGCTTAGATTCGAAGGCCAGCCTATAAGAGCTTGCACAAAACCGTTTGCAAATGCCATGGAATGCTCTGGAATGCGCAAAATTGTTTATGAATGCCATGCAATGCTAAATGTGTTGCTCATTCTTGCCTCTCAATTTGAGGGTTTTTAGAATTGTGTCATACCTAGACTTCATTTTTGCATCTTTACGTTTGAAAATGTTGAATTTAGCAAGATGGTTTACTAACACAATAGTCAGACTGATGTCGTGTTAATGTCTCAGCTATAGAGGAAACTTATATTGACTGCAGTTAGGTCATTCATGGAGGTAATTTATGTTAAAGTTAGTATATGTGTTAGATAAACATCTTAATAGTGTACAGCAAAGCTGGACTGAAGCAGTTATATAAAAAAATGCTTATAACATTCTTGTTGGTGATGGAGCAAGAAGATAAAGCATGAGAAAAAAAGCTGTGAAAGAAAGACAGCAAACATGCATGTTAAGGAAGTCAACTTTAATTTGCTCGTGGGTGTTGATGGGGTGTCAAACAAAGTGCGAGCCGAGGCTACACTTGAACAATATGAAATTTCCTTATCTCTTTTCATTTTCTTCTCTTTCCACACATTGTCTTCTTTTCTCGCAGGTGTCACACAAACCCACAAATGCAGGCATGTTTGAAAATTCTTTGTCTAGTGGACGTGCCTAGGTTCAAATCCTAGGGGATCATTTGGTGTCAACTAGATATCACAAACATCCCCAACAATGTAAACCATGCAGCACAGATTCCCCCTTGGCCCCGAAGTGGCCGGCGAAAATGTCCATACACAATTACACGATTCCGTACAAGTATATAGCATATTCCAGACATGATCGTACACAATATTCTCTATTTTGTATATGCACAATGTCCCACATATTTGCCATTTAACCACTATATTAAACCATTGAAGTCTTTTTTATTAATGAAATACAAATATTTTTAATATAATATATTAAACCATTGAACATGACACCCCACATATTGGAAAATTAGACCATTGAAGTAAATCCCCCCAGACCCCCCAGTTGTTTATGGTGATATTCGTACAGGACGTCCAGCGGTTGGCGAGGACTCCCAAACACATACACACATATTTATACACATTGGACATCAAAACCTTTGATTTAATGGCGTATTTGTAACTGACAGTTAGCTAAAACTTAGTAAAAAATGAGTCGCGTTTAATGATGGCCAGGATTGCCCAAAATTGACATCCAACGGTGCAAGCCAACCGTTGGACGCCCTGTACGAATATCACCATAAACAACTGGGGGGTCTGGGGGGATTTACTTCAGTGGTCTAATTTTCCAATATGTGGGGTGTCATGTTCAATGATACTCCCATCGTAAAGATACAGGAAATCCCCCTTCCCATCAACACAACTACTAGGTCGGGCCCTCCGTCTAACCCATACCATTCGTGATAGCCCAATTGTCCGAGTGAAGGATGGAGGTGTCATTGGCCCCATTCCCCCACTGGGATATCCTATACGGTGCAACTTGGTGGATTCTTGTCATTAACAAGAAACTTTCTATATGTCTCGCGAACAATGTCCTTACTGCATTTCAGACCATCAGCTTTTAAAGTTTCATAAGAGGGTTGTGGCCAACTGTAACCTTTCGTACTCTGGTCCTTTCTTCCTGCTTTAGACTTACCAGAACTTGCCTTCATTATAGAAGTGTCATAATTCATCCACTGCATGACATATTTCGAGAACCGATGATGAATATATATGTAGCCGGCATTCTCCTGATAGATATAACGCTCCCCCCATCTTATAGGCATAGCCCTTTCGGTATGTCCATCCCCCTAGATCAGGGCACCAGCAGGGAGCAATCCTCGTTAGAGGTACCACCCTCCGAACAATACAAACATGAATGGATGCAATGGTAATCCGAGCGATCCACCCATTTTAGTCATATCAAACTGGCACATGCCCAAAGGGGCTTGTCCTATGGAAATTCCGCGTCGGCTCATCTAATCGGTGATGAAAGACGTCCTCCACTAAGCCTATGACAGTGTCGTCAACCTTTTCAGCACTATCTTGCCACATAAATATAATAATGCCCAACAGCTCACCCACCTTGTTCCTCCCTGGGGCTGTTATGACCAGTCACAAATTCTTTCGTTTATCCCCTTTTTTTGTGGCACAGCTTGTGCTATTTCCATACACCATATTTGATTAGGCAAGGGTGTCATAATTTTGTGCGAACGGACACAGGTGCAGAGTCCTTGGAATAACTCAGGCTCTGCAAAGATGAATAGATTAGTTACAAAAAACTAATAAAAGCTTTAAGGGATCCTTCGAAGCAGCATCTAAGGAATTAAAAGCATATGTATCAACACAGAAGCAAATTGTAATATGAATAAAGTTCAGCTTACGCAGATCGCAGTCGCGGTCCGCCTAAGCTCGAAAAAGGAGATTTCTTGCCACACCTCGTTCATTGCTAAAACATATATTTTTTCAAGTATGACGGATAATGAGTTCTCTAATGAGGTCTGGCTATATTTTTGCGTCTGTCGCCATGCTAGAAGAATCTCAAGTTGCCATATTGCAAACAATAGTCACGCAAGGAAAAGCAGGAAATGAAATAATGGGAATCATACAGTTGCATTTTCCGAAAGAAGCAATACCAGAGTACACGCAACTCTTGTTATGTCCAAGTGAAATATGCCACTACTTCAAACATGCGCAGATCCTCAAAATTCAATGCTAAGTACTGCTCAAGCTTCTCCATCAATTGCGGTAGTAAGGAGTAGATATGATATGCATAGATTGGGTATCAGAATTACGTCTTATTACCGCAATGGATAGAAAGCTTACGCAGCACTTTGGTTTGAAATTTGAGAACCTGCTCATGTTTAAACTAGTGGCATATTGCACCTGAAAACTTTCACCCTTAGACGGACCAGGATATCCACTGCCTCAAATTTGGCCTCTCTCTGTGAAATGGAGCTTAACAAGTATTCAAGCGACATTGACATAGAGAGCTAGCCAAAAGAAGGCATTGGAAAGCTCGCTCCTACTAAGAAAGATAACAAGAGTTCCTAGTACCTTCTATTGTGAGCTCTATGAAAATGCAGCCTAGCAATTACCAGGTTAAGCCTCTAAGTCCCGTTTTAGAGAACAAATGAACACATCAATGAAAAAACAAAAAATGTCTAAGCTTTTAACACACTGACCTCAATATTTGGTCCACAGTGTTTTTCTATAGTTTTGGGTAGTCCACATATGGTTATTAGGGAGATTTCAAAAAAGGGGACATGTAGATGTGTGGAGGTATTGTTTTGGTGATTGTTGATGATGTTTTTTAAGTGGTGATGTTGTTTTTTAGGTGGATAAGGAACGTCCACTATTGTTTTAAAGTTACTACTATTCCCACATGTCATTTCTTTTTTTTTGTATAATTTCATGTGGTTTTAGAACACTTTAATGACTACATGTCCTTTTTTATCTATTGTTTTAAAGTTACTTCTATTGCCACATGTCACTTTTTGGTAGAATATCATGTGGTTTTAGGACACTTTAATGACTACATGTCCTATACGAGCATGCCAAGATGGCTCAAATATGCCAAGGTGGCCCAAATATGCCATCTAGGCTCCAAAATGCCACGTGGGCTCCAACATGCCAAGGTGGCTCAAGCATGCTATGTGGGCTCTAGCATGCCACCTAGGCTCCAAAATGCCAACATGGCTCCAACATTCCACCTAGGCTCCAACATGCCAAGGTGGTTCAAACATGCCACCTAGGCTACGAAATGCCATGCGTGCTCCACCATGACAAGATGGCTCAAACATGCCACATGGGATTCATGATCAAGTGCAAGTAAGCAAGAACTCCACCCTAAAGTGCAAAAAACCATTAGAATGAAACTAATTCCAAAACATCAGACACTTACCACTAGCCAAATTCCCTGAAACTTTTACTGAACGTCGTTGCTGATATGACAGACCAATGGGCAAAAAGTCAGATACAAAAGCTTACATATGCAACACTTATGAATTTTCAACCAAAAAAGCATTGAAAATCGCAATAAATAGATAGAGCGTCAACAAATCATGAAAATTTAATCATGGGTGACGTTTATATAGGGGATACCATGATAAAAATTTCACATAGAATCTTTCGGACCGATAATTTTTTTTGGATCTATTCAAAACATGGTCTTTTAATGGAGGATTCAACGGTGGGATAGGGGAACCGAGTTCGGAAGGGGGGGCATTAGCATACAACCTCACGGAGGAGGGCAGGCGTTCTGGCAGCCTTACCTCCACCGGATTCGACCAGGATTATTTAATCATGGGTGACGTTTATGTAGGGGATACCATGATAAAAATTTCACATAGCATCTTTCGGACCGATAAATTTTTTTGGATCTATTCAAAACATGGTCTGTTAATGGAGGATTCAACGGTGGGATATGGGAACCGAGTTCGGAAGGGGGGGCATTAGCATACAACCTCGCGGAGGAGGGCAGGCGCTTTGGCAGCCTTACCTCCACCGGATTCGACCAGGATTTGGCGCATGTCATCACGTAGGGACAGGATCTCGATGCCAAAAGATGGATTCTTAAGAAGCCCCCGGAGGTGGTTTTCTCCAAAACTCTTCTCGGAAGGCCCTGACGACGAACATGTGCCTTGTCCACCTAGAAACTGCAACTTGATTCTGCCAACGGACTCAGAATACCAACATTATGGACCAAGTTTCGTGGGCAAAAGACTACCCCTTTACCAAGTATTGCCAAAGGAGCTGAACTCTAACACACATGAATTGGCCTAGGTGGTACTTGGAAATACGGCTTGGTGAGGCGTTCGTGTTCGTTTCTTTTGAGAATCAGACCGTGTAACTTGGCCCCTAAGGTAATTTCAATGTTTCAAACGACATGGCGAAGTCGAATCACCATTCCGGAGTCGTCGTCTTGTCCGAATGATGGAGGGCACTAGCGTGTGGCCTCATAGAGGGGAGCAGGCATTTTGGCAGCCTTGCCTCTGCCGGATTTGACGAGAATTTGGCTTCATGTCATCACATAGGGGCAGGATCTCAATGCCAAAAGATGGAACCTTAAGAACCCTTCGGATGTAGTTTTTTCCAAAACTCTTATCGGAAGGTCCTGACGACGAACGACTAACTTCCTCACGCCAGAATTGTCAGTTGACTTTACCAACGGACTCACAATACCAACATTACCCTATAGACCAAGTTTCGTGGGCAAAAAACTGCCCCTTGACTAAGTATTGCCAAAGGAGTTGAACTCTGACACACCTATAGTCAACTGGTTCAGGTGGTACATGCTCCGGGATGGTTTTAAGGGTCCGTCTTCTGGCATCAACACTCTCCATCTACGTGATGACATGGTGCAAAAGGGCATCAGTTACATAAGGATGCCTAAAGCATAATGAGGTAGTTGTACTCGGATATGAATATCTCGATCTGTACTTAACTTTCTCAAATGATTGGAGGAGCAACTAGAGAAAAGTTGTGGCGAGATGTGGGAGCAAATTTGGCTTAATTTGGATCTGGGGTGATTGAG
The DNA here is from genome assembly GCA_011763485.2 of Isoetes engelmannii. Taxonomy (NCBI): domain Eukaryota; kingdom Viridiplantae; phylum Streptophyta; class Lycopodiopsida; order Isoetales; family Isoetaceae; genus Isoetes; species Isoetes engelmannii. Next base: position 6,549 of record JAANSK020313819.1, read on the forward strand.
AAAATTGGATTCATAGTTGGCATAAAATTTGGTCAGTGCACTTCCTTGAGACAAAACAGATCTTCCCACTGAAATGATGATATCTCGAGTTTTACTGACCCTTTTTGCATGATTTTTGCAGTGATTATCAGATAAAGGTTGTAGGAACATGTGAGAAAAAACTTGGATTGGTTTGGAACTGGGTTGATGGAGAAAATTGAGTTCAAATTGGATAAAAAATTCTATCAGTAAAGAAACAGCAAGCTGACTTTTAGAACTTGAGATTTATAAGGGCTTTTTGCATAATCACAACTGGCACATATCTGAATAGGGCCTGAGGTCACGTGCAAAAGACAAAATTGTAGTTTGCTTCATGAAGAGTATCTATATAATGCGTTATCTTGAGAAGTATCTCTGCTATTACGGAGATACTTCTAGTGATCCAAATTACAATTTTATCTTTTGCACACGATCTTAGACCCTATTCAAACATGTGCAAAACAATTTAGTAAAACTCGAGATATCATCATTTGAGTGTAAAGACCTGTTTTTGTCTCATGGAAGTGCACTTGCGAAATTTTCTGCCAACTTTAAACCCGATTTTTTCAATTATCCCAAATCCAAATTGAGCCAAATTTGTTTTCATGTCTCACCACAACTTTTCTCTAGTTGATCCTCCAAAAATCATCTAAGAAAGATAACTTGGAGGTTCTAACACATCATATTCCGATTTTTCGATCACGTCCCAAGTGCAAACGACCAAAACTCGACCTCTATAATATCGAAACTCTTCAAGAACCTAGCAACATACAGGATTTGCGATTCGAAAGCCATATCCTAGTGAGATTCGACCAAGATCTTGCGTCGTGTCATCACGCAGAGGGAGAGTGTTGATGCCAGAAGACAGGCGTTAAAACCCTCCCGACGCAGTTCCCCCCCAAGATTCCTCCACCCAAAGGCCCTGCCAATAGACGAGCAAGTCTTCCTATCCAGAACTGTGAATTGACTCTGCCAATGGATTTAAAATAGCGGCATTGCCTTATGGACCAACTTTTCTGGTCATCAGAGCTCCCCTTCACCAAGAAGAGCAAACAAAGCTCATATCCAAGACTCTCGTAGTTAATTGGCCTAGGCGGTGGCTGCGAAATACTGGCATGTAGGTCGCTCGTGTTTCTTTCTTTGCCAAAACTGACCATGTAACTTGGTCCTTAGGATATTTGCGCCATTCCGGACAAGATGGCGAAGTCAAGCCATTCTGAAAGTCCCTGTACTGCTCGGACGACAAAACACTTGGGTTTCTACAAGATTGGCCGCAGGACACTTCGCAGTTTGGTAAGTTCTCCCGACCAATCTTGGATTTGTCTAAACCTGCTCGAAGCACGGTCCTAGAAAGGAGGATTTAACTGTGGGTTTGGGAGGGGGGGCCTTAGCACACGGCCCCCCGGAGGAGCACTGCCAGGAACTGTCTCAGTAATGTTTTTGGAGTCCATCTCCTGGGGGTTTGGCCTCTCCCATCTGATGAGGTAGCCGCACAAAGTCCTGGCCTTGTTCGACTTGTGGATTGTGCCAGCTCTTTAAGTCCTTGAAGTTCCTTCTATTTTATCCCTACCTGAGATTTGCTGCATGTGCACGCATCTTCTCTATCTGAAATTTTTATCATGGCATCCCCTTGCTAAGTGGCACCCTCGATTAAATTTTCATGAATTGATGACGCTCTGTCTATTATGGTTTTTTATGTTTTTTTAGTTGAAAATTTATAAGTATTGCATATATAAACTTTTATACCTGCATTTTTCCCGTTGGTCTGCCACGTCCCCAGCCAGGTCCAATAAAAGTTTCAGGGAATTTCGCCAATGCCAGGTGCCTGATGTTTTGCAACTAATTTCATTCTAATGGTACTTTGCATTGTAGATGGAGTTCTTGCTTACTTGCAAGCAATCATGTTTGAGCCACATTGGCATGTTGGAGCATAGGTGGCATGTTCGAGCCACCTTGGCATGTTGGAGCATAGGTGACATGTTGGAGCCACCTTGGCATGTTGGAGCCTAGGTGACATGTTGGAGCCACCTTGGCATGTTGGAGCCTAGGTGTCATGTTGGAGCCACCTTGGTATGTTGGAGCCCACCTGGCATGTTTGAACCACTTTGGCATGTTTGAGCCACATCGGCATGTTGGAGCCTAGGTAGCATGTTGGAGCCCACGTGGCGTGTTTGAACCACCTTGGCATGTTGGAGCATAGATGGCATATTGGAGCCCATGTGGCAAGTTTGAGCAACCTTGGCATGTTGGAGCCTAGGGGCATGTTTGAACCTAGGTGGCTGTTGGGGCCCATGTGGCAAGTCGTCGCCACCTTGGCATGTTGGAGCCCACGTGGCATGTTTGAGCCACCTTGGCATGTTGGAGCCTAGGTGGCATGTTGGAGCCCACGTGGTATGTTTGAACCACCTTGGCATGTTTGGGCCACCTTGGCATGTTGGAACCTAGGTGGCATGTTGGTGCTTGCGTGGCATTTTGGACTCTAGGTGGCATGTTTGAGCCACCTTGGCATCTTGGAGCCTAAGTGGCATGTCAGAGTCCACGTGGCATGTTAAAGCCACCTTGGCATGTTTGAGCCACCTTGGCATGTTGGAGCCCATGTGGCATGTTAGAGCCTCTGGTAGCTTTGGCCTTGTTATATATGCTTATCTCTGTTATTATCTTCTGAAAAAATTTCCACATGTTTGCTCCCTTGTGTTGCATCCATGATTAAAGTTGCATAATTTTCTGAAGCATAGATAATTAGTTACGAATCTATAATCATTTATCTTCAAAAATTAATAAGTAATGCATCTTTTGGATTTTCCTTTGATTCTTTGCATATGTGTTTGCCACAACAACATCCAAGCATACAAAAACTTTCGCAGATTTTTGCATTTGTTTAGATCTCGCACCCCATGTGTTCTTAGTCTAACTTGCACCTAATATTTTTTTTGCACATACATGCATCTAACTTATCAAACTGCAAAGCGTCATGTGGCCAAACCATGTAGAAACCCAAGTGTTTTGTCGTTCGGGCAGTACAGAGGCTCCAGAATAGCGATTCGGCTTCACCACCTCGTTCGGAATGGCGAAGTTACCCTAGGGACCAAGTTACATGGTCCGTTTTGGCAAAGAAAAAAACACGAATAACCTACATGGCAGTGTTCCACATACGTCGCCTAGGCCAATTTACTAGGAGAGTGTTGGAGATGAGCTTTGTTTGTACTTCTTGGTGAAGGGGGCTCTGATGGCCACAAAACTTGGTGCCCAAGGTAATGTCGAGGTTTTGAGTCCATTGGTAGAGCCAATTCACAATTCCAGAGAGGAGGTCTTGCCCGTCCGTTGCCAGGGCCTTCAGGTAGAGGACACTTGAGGGGAACTTCTTCTGAGAGACTTTAAGGGTACATCTTCTAGTGTCAATGCTCTCCCCGTACATGATGATACAGTGCAAGATCTTGGTCGAATCGAAGTAAGATATGGCCTTCAAAACGTAAATTCTTTGTGTTTCTAAGTTCTTGAAGGGTTTATGTTATGGAGCCAGAGTTTTGGTCATTTGCACTTGGGAGGTGGTGGAGCAGTAGGGATAGGTGTGGTGGAACTGCAAGTTGCTTAACGCAACCAATCCTTGTGCAAAATTTGCAAAAGGGTATCAATTACATTATGATCCCTAAAGCAGAATGAGGTAGTTGCACTCATATATGAATATCTCGAGCTATACTGATCTTTCTCACATGCTTTTTGGAGGAGAAATTAGAGAAAAGTCGTGGTGAGATGTGGGAACAAATCCAACTCAATTTTCATGAGAAAATTGAGTTCAAATTTGGCATAAAATTTAGCCAGTGCACTTCCATGAGTTAAAACTAGTTCTTCACACTCAAATGATGATATCTCGATTTTTACTGAATCGTTTTGCATGATTTTTAAAGTGAATATCAGATAAAAGTTGTAAGAACACGTGGAAAAAAATTTGTATTGATTTGAAACTGGGATAATGAAGAAAATTAAGTTCAGAGTGCTCTACTCTAGCACACTTATAGTCAATTAGCCTAGGTGGTATCTGAAAATACTGTTTGGTCAGGAGTTCGTGTTACTTTCTTTTGAGAATCTGACCGTGTAACTTGGCCCATAAGGTAACTTCGACGTTCCGAACGACATGGCAAAGTCGAATCGCCATTCAGGAGTCGTTGTCCTGCCCAGATGATGGAGGGCACTGGCACATTGCCTCACGAAGGGGGTAGGCATTTTGACAGCCTTGCCCCTGACGAATTCAACCAGGATTTGGTGCCATGTCATCATGTAGGGGCAGGGCAGGACCCTCAAGAACCCTCTGAAGGGAGTTTTTCCCAAAACTTTTCTCGGAAGGCCCTGACAACGAATGAGTGACTTCCCACCCCCGAACTCCAAATTGGGTTTTCTAATAGACTCAAAATGCCAACATTACTCTATGGACCAAGTTTCATGGGCAGAAGACTGCCCCTTGGCTGTTTTTTCACTGACAAAACTTTTGATCTACTCTGAACTCAATTTTCTCTATCATGTCAGTTCCAAGTTGTTTCCCACGTGTTCTTAAAACTTTTGTCTGATAGTCATTTCAAAAATTATCCAAAAAGGTTTAGAAAAACTCGCGTTATCACTATTTGAGTGTGCACGCCTCTTTTTGTTTCAGGGAAGTGCACTGGCCAAATTTTCTGCCAACTCTGAACCCGATTTTCTCAATCAACCCAGATCCAAATTGAGCCATTGTTTTTTCCACATGTTCACACAACGTTTCCCTTCAAAAATCAATCAAAAATGTTCGAGAAAACTCGAGTTATCATCATTTGAGTGTGCATACTTCTTTTTGTTTCGGGGAAGTGCACTAGTCAAAAATTTTTCCCAACTTTGAACATGACTTTCCCCATTATCCCATATCCAAATTTAGCCAATTTTTTTCCCACATCTCTTTACAGCTTTTCTCGGATTGCTCCTTTAAAAATCATTCATAAAAGATCAGTAAGCTCAAGATATTCAGATCTGAGTGCAAGTGTCTCATCTTGATTTTGGGATCTTAAAGTGATTGAAACATTTTGTCACATTGGGAGGAAAATAGATCCAAATCCCATCCCATCAGTTCCAACTGCTTCATGTTTTCAACTGCAAGGGTTTGACCATGTCCCAAGTGTAAATGACCAAAACTTCACCTCCATAACGTAAACACTTCAATAACTTAGCAGCATACGTTGTTTACGTTTCGGAGGCCATATCCTAGTCTGATCCGACCATGACCTTGCATCATGCCATCATGTAGAGAGAGTGTGTTGATGACAAAAGACGGACCCTTAAAACCCCTCGGGAGCAGCTCTCCCCAAGAGTCCTCTACCCAAAGGCCATGGCAATGGATGGACAAGTCTCGCACTCCAGAACTGTGAATTGACTATGCCAATGGACTTAAAACGTGGACATTACCCTGAGGACCAAGTTTGATGGCCATCGCAGCACTCCTTCACCAAGAAGCACAAATAGAGCTCGTGTCCAACACTCCCGTAGTCAATTAGTCTAGGTGGTGGCTGCGGAGTACTGTAATGTAGGTCATTCGTGTTTCTTTCTTTGGTAAAACTGACAATGTAACTTGCTCCCTAAGGTAATTTGTCCATCCGGAGGAGATGGCGAAGTTGAATCACCATTCCAGAGCCTCTGTACTGCCCAAACGACAAAACACTTTAGTTTCTACATGGTTGGCCGCAGGACGCTTCGCAGTTTGATATATTCTCCCAGACCGATCTTGGATTTGTTTGTACCTGCTCGAAGCAGGGTTCTGAAAAGGAGGATTCGATGGTCGGATAGGGAAACCAAGCTTTGGGATGGGGGGCATGAACATACGGCCTCGCGGAGGAGCGCTGCCAAGAAAGGCTACCTCAAAAATGGTTTTTAGGTCCATCTCCTGGGGTTCGGCCTTCCCCCTCTGGTGAGGTAGTCACGCAAAGTCATGGCCTTGTTCTACTTGGGGAAGGGTGCCAGTTCTTGAAGTTCCCTCTATTCTATCCCTTACCAAATTCATGTACCAAAAATTCCAAAAGTTGTCATACTTCTTGCAAAAAATCCTAGATCGTGTCCACATCATCAATTTCTTGCCATGTCACTCAAAATTTTTCAACATCGGCCCAAAAAGAACCAAAGATGTACATCTTTTCATTTTTCGCGTAAGCTTGCTTACTTCAATGCCATGTCACCACTTGGAGGGCCACATCATCTTGGGTGCATGGACTGCATAAGTATAATTTTCGTGTGTAGATTGAATGATTTTCGTGTGTATGCAAAATGGTGTATTGCGAATGTTTGCACGTGTGTGTTTGCTACACCGAAGATGAGTTGAGGATGGATGTCAAATCCGCGTTGAGGGTTATCTTGTAAAGGTTCAAAACCAAATCATAATGACTCAAAATATACATAAACCTTAAAATGTCTTTTGCCAAATGTTGAGTGTCTTAGATTATCTACTTATCCAAGATGGTAGGTAGTTGTCTTGCAAGACTTAAAAACGAAATCATGTTGACAGAAATTATAGGCAATGGGATCATGTTGACTCAACATATACACAATGAAACATGACAAGACATTATTGTGAAAATACACCGAGATAAAGATGTATATGTTGCAAAGACAAAATAACTAGGTGGTAACGTGGAGGCATAAAAATACCAAGTCTTTCATGAAAGCAATGTTTTTCATGCAAGCTCCATAACTGCAAGTGGACAATGGTCTTTAGTGTGCGTTGCTTGATTTCTCGGCATTAGCAATGGGTGAGAAATACTACGTCCAAACTTGCATCCAACATTAAAATAGCATTCAATTCCATCTGGGCGAGAGAAAATCGCTAGTTTCTCAAACCTGTTCCTAATGTCTAAAGTTCCATCTTTTAAAACTCATTAGGTTCACTTGGGTGAGAGAAAATCACTAGTCTCTCAAACCGGTTCCTAACGTCTAAAATTCCATCTTCTAAAACTCATTAGGTTCACTTTGAGTTTGACACGCACATGTCTACAATATTCACATGTTTCTATGTTCACATGCTTACATGTCCAATTGGACGCTGCCTAGAGGCGTGACGTTAAAATATTTATCTTATCTTTATCTTATCTATCTTCATATATTTCTAAATTTTTCTTTTAGACTTAAGCTTCTATGTTCTGTATCCAAAGTCTACAAAGTGGATGTCTTCTTAATTGGGCAATTTCTTTGGTATCTAATGGCTATGATTAAAAAACAAAAATAGAGGCAAAACAACCACTTAGACAAATTTAAGGACCTACTCTTGCAACCTGCAATAACCAATAACCCCCGTTTGATTTTTGTGTTAAATAAACTACCTTTGGAAGGCACATTTATTTCTTGTTTAAAAAATCTATGCCACCTGTTAATATATCATTAGCTAGGAGGCCTAATAGAAACGACACCTTACCATGTGTTAGTATATCATTAGCTAGCAGGCATATTAGAAACAACTCCTTTTCCTACGTGTCATAATAGTATGCCACATGTCTATATTCTATTGATTAAAAGTATGTGACATGTGTCGATACGATTGGTTAAAATGCATATTAGAAACGACACCTTATCTTTTCTATGTGGTATAATAATGGTTTTTTACATGTTCTTGTGTTAAAACAAACAATACGTAGTAGAACTAAAAACACTAGCTCGATTTCAGTAACCCTTGTGGTATTTTTCTAAATCAACATGCAAATTTTTTTAAAAATCGTCTGTTTTTCAATGTTGTAATTTAGATTTAACGTGTAATAATATCTTAACCTACATGTGATTTTGAAAAAAAAAAACAACGCATAGCGCCGTACAAAAAAGCAATAGTGAAGGAAAAAAAATACACGTTGAAAAAATTCATGAAAACGCAATCAAAATTTTCTATGCGTCGAGTTTTTTGACAAAATTCACAATTATTTCTATGCGTAGAATTTTGTGAGAAAAATCACACGTCTATTCTAGCAAATCCGAATATATGGCCCTCTTGGTTTTTTGGGGTTGTTTTGGTGTTGTTAATTGGCTAAAAACAACACTTGAAACAGTGGAACAAATATTGGAGTCAGTGTGTAATGACCACGATTGCGATCATTGGGAGCGTGAAGATGTTACAAAGATGTTATATTGATCGGATAGTTTTAATGTTTCATTGTAACGTATTCCCTGCTTGGTAGGCAGATGCCTCTGGAAGCTAACTAAAATATTCATAATTAATATGCACTTTGTACGATCTCATTTTCAATATGTAATACATCTCATAGCTTTAAGCCTATGGTGAGCCTCCAACAAGACATCGTGGTGATCCTGAACAGGACATGCCCTCAAGATACTGAAAAGTTGCCTCATCTCCATTTGCAGTCCACTGGCGAAATCATAACAAAGGTATGAGCGTTGGATCCTTGTGGCCAAGCTTGCAGCATGATCATTACATTCCTTCAAAATGCATTGAATGTTTTCTAGCGCTCGTGTCGTATTAGACTGAGCACTTTCATTATATCTACTTCTTGAATCTTCTGTAGTAGGAGGTGAGGATCTTAGTGGTGTTGCACTACCCGATGTAGAAGTCACTTCTGCCACACTACTTGCAGAAGCTAACCCTGACGATCTATCTATACATGGGATAAGAAAGCAATTTAATTATAAGAAGGTAACCTCGGTCCTTTGAGCTTCGGCACTACCACAATGATGAAGCAAAACCCAGTTCAAACTGATCATCATGGCTATCCTTCGAGCTTAGTCTCAAAGATAAACAACGAAAAAAATGCACAACTACTAAGTAGGACTACCAAAATATTACAATCTGAACAATCCTTCTACGGACATTAAATGTAGCATGGTCATATTTACTAGTCGCTATCTAAAGGAGACATTGTCACTTCATTTCATGAATTTCCTTCGTCATGAAGTAAGCTAGATATCTCTATTCATCTCGTTCAATAGCGCGCGAGTTGAAGCATTACGTCTGGATGATTCGGCACTGGAGAAGCCATCAACGTATTAAACAGGATATTAATCTGGGCCATCAGCGTTTCAACTCGATCCGCTTATATAAACAAGAGGGGAAACACCCCAGCTTACACCAGTAGGGGATCCGTTGGTACATAAAATGCGTTGCGTATTCTCTAAGACATGCTTTCACACAAAGTCGATGACTTCCATAGGTTTTTCTACCCTTCATCCGAATGGTTCCAACAAGCAACATTTGCTGCATTTCCTACGCAAGATATAGAAAAGAAAAATTATATGCTACGGTCTAGCATCACACAAACATCGCGGTTGCAATTGACACGGTGTCGGCTAAGTTAAGCTAAAGGTGTTTTCTAAGTTTGTTGAAGTCATAGATAAGGCTTCAATCATTTGTCGCGAATGCAAGGTCCAACTCTAGTATAGAGAACTATCATCCAACCCTACATATCAAAGCTGCGCATTACACTCCAATGGAAGGTTGAAGATTAAACATCCCTATGAAGCTCCATAACAAAGTTCATGCATTGGGTAGCCATCTCAAAAGGTGGGGAGAACTCATGGTCTAATGCATATGTGAATGAGGTTATCGAGTACTGGTTGGGTCTACTAAAAGTGCTTGAAGAGGTAGATGCTGGTCCATCTGACATGCATGATTTCTTCCCTCACATGCGGGAGGATGCTTTGGTTGAACCTAAAATAATGATCCAGCAAGAATGTAACCTTCGATCATTGGATGTAGGCCCGTCTAATTAGAGGTCCAAAAATCCTGTTCAGGTCTTTAACCCAACTCAAGATATTAGGACGGACATGTTCTCTTTTGAGTCCAGCTGATAGCTGCCCTACATGGTGCAGAAGAAAATGCAATAGAAGACCCAAACAAGCTTCACTACAAAGAGGTGTATGTCTCTTGCTGGAAGCCGGTCAAAGAAAATTATACCTTATCCCAAGAATTATGTTGATTGTTGGGAATAGAAGAGGTGGAGGCCTAACCCTAATGATTTGCCTTGATACCAACGCATAAAAAGCATTGACTTTGCATGGACGGTTAAAGGGATGCCTTTAACCATGATGATCCCAAGCGATGTGAGTTCTCAGTTAAGAGAATTAATTGCCAATGATGGTAAGGATGCTGATAAGGATGAAAAATAAACTTTATCTTTGGCTTGAGTAAAATGTGTCTTGTTTCCTAGCTTAGAATGAGAAAAATGTGACTACATGCTAGCTTAAAATGAGTACGATGCATCTTGCTTGCTAGATTAGAATGAGTAAAATGTGACTCGTTTTTTAAATGAAAATGAATACAATGCATCTTGCTAGCTAGCTAGCTTAGAATGCGTAAAATGTAACTAAATTGCTTGCTTAAGATGAGTAAAATGCGACTAGCTTTAGCGTAAAATGAGTTTTATTTGGTCTTGCTTGCTAAAAGTTAGTCAAATTGGTCATGCTTGCTAGCTCAAAATTCTCAAATTATCTCGTATTTATCAAATTAATGAATTGGTCCTTCATATACGAGTTATACAATATAAAAACATTAAAACAAATCGATAATACAAATCACACTAACCTGCCAACCGAAAACATTTCACGATTTTTTTCTGAACTTGCAGAAGGAACCACATTACCAACTCGTCCCCGTTGAGTGAAGCAACCTGCCTAAGCATAAGAACGCACATCCAAATACTCCTCAAAAATCAATCGCCTCTTACGAGGGGCAAGTGAAGAACAATGATATGACTTAGCAATGTGACCTTGAGCTTCTTGGAGAACATGATTATCTACCACATCCAAACTTTTGAAGATTACCAGTCGGCGTCTTTTCCAAATAGTCCAGAGCAACGATCCTGCAGCGAGATGAAAAGCCTGGCTTTGTAACTCCGTCCTTGATTTTTGACTTGTTGACTTTTGACTTGATTTCAACACGTCAGCAGAGTTGAAATCTTAACAAAAAACATCAAGTGTTACCAAACAACTTCAAAACATGAAAATAGTGAATACTAAACCACAACAAACAAAGAATCAACAAATTTGAGCCATCACTTTGGACCTTCATCTTTAGCACCAAGAAAGTTGACCTTCTGTGACAATAACCTTCAGAAAACACAAAATACTTAGCTAAACTTCAAGAAAATAACAAAGGAGTTTAGAAAAGACCACAAAAATTCAAGCGCCATCCACCTTAAGCAAAGCGCCTAAGAAAAACCTCGGCATGCAGCATGCAACAGTGCCAGAGCACCATATGTGAAACAAAAAAGGAAGCAAAAAGTAGAAATGAAAAATGAGAAAAAAAAAAGTTGTTGATGTGGCCGGACATGGACTTAAATTACTGGCTCGTGGTCCACGTGCATGAACCCGACCGAAGCCAATTTTTGGCAAAAAACCGGTGAAATATATTGCTAACCACTTTGCCCTAGGAAAAGGGGAAGTCCCCAAATCAGCTCAATTTCAACAAGCTATCCTTATAAGTGCTTTAGAGATGATGGTATAGTAAGTCTACTTAATTCTAGCTAACTTCTTTAAGACCAGAGGAGCAACTAAGAATTGGAATAGAGAGGAATACTTCCAACCGGCCGCCAAGATAGAGCGAGTACAACATGCTACCTGGTGCTCATCATACTTCCATTAGATACATGCATATAAATATGTATCGCAAAATAACATTTTCGGTTTTAGAATGCTGAATGGAAGGCAAAACAAGTAGAATCGAAGGTAAAACTACATTAAGAGGATATATGGGATCACTTAGTGGCCCAAACTCGATGCCATGCTGGAAATTGCGCGGCCAATAGGAATGCGAGTGTGTACAACCCTTTCTTTGTCCATGGCTGCCTCCCCAAGCCAGGTGTCGTTAGAACAGAGGTTCGGCATTTTCCATATGTACTTGCCCTGGAGGTTCGGTAGGCGGGAAGGAATAATTACAAAACGCTCCCGCCCTGAATTACCGCCCAAAACTCTGGGTGGTTTATAAATACCCTCCCTTCCCAAGTTCGCTCGTCTTTTCGCGGCTCTTAATCTCTAACTTGCTCTCATTCCTTTTCAGCTATCACTCGTGTGCTCTTGTTCCTTTTTAGCTATTCTATTGCATACGAAATTGTGATTTCAAATTATAATTCTGTTTTCATTTCATTTCATATGGCGATTAGCTCTATCACAGTTGAGAACGATTTTGGTTGCTTCAATCTGTATCTTGGTAGCTTCATTACAATTCAGCCGGGACTCAAAGGTCCTCACCGGGTAAAGAAAGGAAAAAAAACGTGATTTCATCCCATTGGAAGGTTATAGTTGTCGGATTTGAAGATAGAGAGGAAGTGTTTATACAGCTGCGACATCTATATACACCATCAGACATGGGTAGAGAGAAAATTAGATCCCGGCGTAATTTCCCTGAGTTGCATGCTAATTGTGAGATTCAAGCTCTTTCTTTCATCAACCACGATTCCACTATTTTGCCATTATTCTTTGATTTTGAACTCTACCAAAAGTGCTAACCCCATTTTCCACAGGAGGGCTAACCCCATTTTCCACAGGAGGGCCAACCCCATTTTCCACAGAAGGGCTAACCCCATTTTC
>JAANSK020313930.1:0-19092 GCA_011763485.2 Isoetes engelmannii
AAACAAATTTGCTGTTTTTCCAAATACTCAAGACTGTCATAAAAATCAGCAAATAAGCCAAGCTTTCCCTTCCAAATTGTGGTCTAATCACATAGCAAACTCGGCCTAGAGCCTCAAGCATTGATTCCTAGACCCTTGTGAAGCAAAAAGAGATCAAATAGTAGCAAATGGAACACAAACCAACCTGATTTTCGAGCTAGAACCCCTGTTTTCTTGAGATTTCAGCCCTCAAATGGCTTTGCACACAACAAAAGAGCTCCAAACTTGATGAATCTCGACCCTGCTGCCCTCCTCCGAAGTGTAGGCAGCCCATTTCAACCCAAAAAGGTAAATGGGTCTTAAGATCAAGGCCCCTAGATGAAGAAGCAAGCAACCAAACCCAAGAACTCCAAATCTGAGCCCAAATGTGGTGGATAATCGCCATGGGCGCCTTCTTGAAGCTCTATTCCCTGATTTTCTTGCCAAATATGGTCCCCATCCCCAAAGCTTCTCAAAATCGAGCCCAAAACCTGCTGCAGCAGCCAAAAACAAGCTCCAAAGTGACCCGAATCTTCAAAACTCCATATCTTGAGAAATATTTCGCCAAATCCATCATAAGATGGGTCTTCGGATCGGTATTGAAGAGGAGCATCCAACAATGGCAGCTGCAGGTCAAGATCTAACACAAAAAAGGCCCGGATCAAGCAAAAAGAGGGGCTGGAAAACATAAAGAAAGGGAGGGAGGGCGCCCAAGGTGAGCGCCCTCCTCAAGAAGAAGGTGCGTTTGAGGCCGAAACGCTTACCTACCAAATTTCGTGGCAATCCGAGTACCGAGCAGCCCGCAATGATCAATTTTGTCTGGACCAAAACCCCAAATCCGTTCTGCTTTTTGGACGCTCATGTCTAAATTTCATTTCTTGTATTCAAGAAAAAAAAAATAAATAAAAAAAAAAAAATAAAAATAAAGAATACAGCAACGTTTGCTACGCTGAAGAAAGAATATGACTTGTACCGGAAACGACTGCTTTATCGACAACAGGTCAATTCTAAGCTCACATGAAATCCACAGTAGTACTCGCATACCTTTTCCCATGAAGAAGCGCAAACTTTTAGCTTCCTTTCGCACGAGTGCACACCGCCTCCGCATTGAGACTGGCAGATGGACTCGTGAGGCACGCGAGTACATGATATGTCAATGCTGCCAACAGGGGACCATTGAGGACGAATGCCACACACTCCAGACCTGCCCCACATTGGATCACATCCAGGCACGATATGCTCAGATAGTTCTACCCCGGCAGTCATTGCATATGCTCTTGAACACGGCCTCCGTGGGCTTGCTAGCATCATATCTTCAAGAGGTCATGGATGCACGGACTCGGTTGTCTCCTCCGTTACATCATTGAATTGTGCTTTTTATGTACATATACTAGCATACTTATTACTGCTAAGGTTTTTCTCTCGAAAACCCTTCGGTGCAAGGTTTTTTCGATCATATATAGCACATTATAGGTTGTAAGGGTAATTAGTTAAGTTAACTTAATGTATAACGCACTTATAAGTTGTAAGGTGTAATAAGTTATAGGTTGTAGGGGTAATTATTCAAGTTAATATATAGTGCATTATAGGTTGTAGGGGTAGTATATAATTATTTAAGTTAATTAAGTTATTATTCAAGTTATGTAAGTTATCTAGATGCACAAGTTGCTCAATAGTTCCCTCTATTGTTCCCAATAGTCCCCTCTATTGTTCGGGACATGGTCTAGTGGCAGGACCTTAAACTGCCACAACCGTGGTCACGGGTTCAAACCTGGCCAATATCGGTCTAGTAATGGGGACCTTAAAATTCCATTGCTCCGAGGTCACGGGTTCAAGTATGATCTATTGGTCCTGTGGTAGAGACCTTAAAACAAGCCATATGTAATGGATAATCACATGCAAAGCAGGTTCTAGCATAGAATCGGATGATCGTGCCTAGGGGTGCATTGGCTTCCATAGCATAGAATCAGATGACCGTGCCTAGGGGTGCATTGGCTTCCATGTGATATGTAGAATAAAGTCGGATGATCGTGTCTAGGGGTGCATTGGCTTCCATAGCATAGAATCGGATGACCGTGCCTAGGGGTGCATTGGCTTCCATGTGATATGTAGAATAAAGTAAAGTAGAATGTAATCATGATATGATGATGAATAGACTGGCGTCCTTCAATTAAAAAAAAAAAAAGACGAGGCACAGTAAGTGCACATATCCTAGGAACTATAGTGTAATCCATCCTAAGCTATAGGTATTCTAATTAGTTGAGAAGCACAATGGTCCCTTCTATTGTTCAAAGATGAGGCACCTTAAGTTCACATATTCTAGGAACTCTGGTGTGACGATCCTAAGCTATAGGAATTTTAGATAATTGAGAAGCATGATATTTCTCAATGAAATTGTATGTTTACCGACTAGTAACCAGGAAACATCACGAATTGTTTCACTTTGAGCTGTCTTTTTTAGCTACATTTTTCAATTTGAGCTGCTATTCTCGAATTGCAAGCCAAGAATTGGCCTTCATACCTGTGTCTTTTCACTTCGACCTACTTTTCTCAACTCTCAGACAACAATGTTTTCACTCTGAGCCCTCAGACCCTTTTTTTTCACTCCGAGCTGCCTTTCTCGGCCGACTTGTGAGTCGAGAAAGGCTCTCAAACATGCATTTTGTCACCTGCTTTTCTCGACTCGTAAGCCGAGAAAGACCCCATCTAGACCACGGTTTTTTCACACTAAGCCCTCAGACCTGCGTCAACTTTGAGTCGAGAAAGGCACTTAAACTTGCATTTTTCCACTCTCAATTGCTTTTCTCGACTCGTCCACCTACCGACCAGATCATTACATGCTTGGGAGCAATGGAAAGGCCAGTCCGTGTGGCTTTCTATCGTCTTCACATTGCTCGAAGAGCTTGAAGAAGGTCGCCCCACCACCATGGACTCTACGATCACTGTAAAATACGATGTAATGAAATTAATTGTGAATAAAAATCCAGTATATATGAGCACTTTGTTTACATAAAGATAGTGTTTTCATGGATTTTAACTGTGCTTATTAGCTTCTCAATTCGCTAACCGAGAAACTGACACCATATAATTTCACTTAACTATTTTTTTTCACAGTTAATCCATGTTGTCTTTTGAAGCAATAAAGGCGTATCAAAGTTTCACCTCTTCTTTTCGGTCAAAAAAACCGAGTGCAAATAAAAAAGTGGGAATGACACGAGTCCCACTTTTTACCATATGCAACTTAAAAGGGATATGGAAAATGGGAAAAGAAAAAAAAAAGGAGGGGGAAAGGGAGGGAAGATGGGCATGGGAACAATGGAAAGGGTGGGGAAAGGAGGAAAAGGGAAGGAAAAAATGGGAAGAGAAAAAGAGTGGGAGAAATGGAAGGAAAAAAGGCCATGGGAAAAGAGTGGAAAGGGAAGGAAAAAATGACATGGGAAAAGGGAAAGGAAAAGGAAAAAGAAATAGGCAGGAGGAAGAGAAAAAAGAGGCAGCAAAAAAAAGGCATGTGGAAAAAGGGAATAGGAAAATGGTGGGGAAAAGGTCATGAAAAAAAGGGAAAGGAACAAAGGGAAAGAGGGAACGAACAAATGGCATGAGAAAAGGGGGAGGAGGGAAAGGTCAGCAAATGGGAAAACGAAAGGAAAAAAACATAGGAAAATGTAAAGGGAAACAAAAAAGAAAAAGTGAGAGTAAAAGGGAACAGAAAAGGGCACATAGAAAAAATGGAAGAGGGAAAAGAGGAAAATAAAGAGAAAAAAAGGCACGGGAAAACAGGG
Source organism: Isoetes engelmannii (assembly GCA_011763485.2). Taxonomy (NCBI): domain Eukaryota; kingdom Viridiplantae; phylum Streptophyta; class Lycopodiopsida; order Isoetales; family Isoetaceae; genus Isoetes; species Isoetes engelmannii. Next base: position 3,798 of record JAANSK020313930.1, read on the forward strand.
AAGATGAAAAGGATAGATGAAGGGAAGGCATGGGAAAAGGGAAGGGAATAAGGGAAAGGGTGGCGAAGGGAGGAAAAAAGACCATCAAGAAAAGGAAGTAAGAAAAGTAGGAAGGGGAGGGTGAAAGAAGAACCTATACGGACAGCGAGAAGAGGTAAAATGAAAAGGAAAAAATGTGTAGGAAAAATGAGAAAAAGTAAAAGGTAGAGTAGAGCAAAAGGCAAAGTGCAGGGGGAAACGATGTCGATGCACAAAAATCTCTTATAGACAGATAGATTTGGTTTCTATAAAAAAGTGTCAGAAGTTGGATTATCACTGCACAGTTTTCACATTGCGACCATAACATTTACAGACCCCCAACTTATTCCCAGCAACATTGGGCAACATTACTAGTATTCTCTTGTTAATAGAGTATTTACAAGTCTCGATGGTATAACAATATTCTTTAGATTAGATACTGGCTCTTTCCATGAATGGGGTTTATATAGCCAAGGAATCACTTATTTGCAATTGTTGTATATCTCAGCCACAAATCCATTTGATTTTTTTTTTTTAATGGCCCTGATGAAATGAAAAATAAATTCTAGGTATTTATACATAGTTGAGGCTCTCCAACATTGGAGCATACAATATATCCTCCAATCCAACATCAGAGAATACCTCGAGTAGAGAATCATATGATATACTTTCCTCGTTCGAGTCCGTTAAAAAACTGCAGTTTGTTTCTACAGTAATTTTTCCCTGCTGCATAAGGGGAGCTTCAAATTGAGCTTCACCCTCCAGATTTGGCTCATCAATTTCAATTTTAAATGGCACTGCCATCTTATAACTGCTAATTTGGTTCAAGTTCATTGGTCCATCCGACAGTTTTTTCCTTGCAGACCTCTGTCTCACACTGTTCCAAAAATTCTTAATTTCATTGTCCGTTCGACCTGGTATCTGCTTCGCAATTCGAGACCAGCTAATACAACATAAGTGAAAAACAATATACACAAGTTAGCATTTTCTTGTAAACTTACTAAAATTCAGTCCGTCAGTTAAGGTACCTGTTACCATAAACAGAGTGTAGCTGAAATACAAGGCTTCTTTCCTCTGGTGAAAATTTTCCTTTTTTGAGGCCAGGTTTCAAGTAATTCATCCACCTCAGTCTACAACTCTTCCCACATCGATCTCGTCCTGAAGCCAACATGCAAATATTTAGTCACTCTTTGCAAGAACGCTTTTGACGATCTCAATATTTTGTTACACTGTGAAATCCATGCATAATTGAAAGATCATCTCAATGTTGTATATACTACCATTGCATTCGATATACATTCAAACCAACAATGACATTACCAGCTTGAAGGGGAACATCATTCCATCTCTTGATTCCATGATTGTTCACAAAATCCTTAAGCTTCTCGTCCTCGTCCGGAGACCACAGACCTTTCTTCATATTTCTAGAGATGTTAATGCAACAAGAGTAAAATTTTGGGTTCTTCATGTTGGAAGTACTAGAGTGGTAAAAGGTCACATGGGTATTATACTCATATAACACTAGTGCACATGTCCCCTTCATATTGACCCATCACCTTTTGAACATCACTTGAATTACTTGCCAACCAGACCAATATATTTCTTCAGCAATCGTCCATACAGATGTCCTCGCATGAAAATAACTGAGATATAATATTCCACCACCATTATTACCCTACATATCTTCAATGGAAAAGGGACCTCTTGATCCGAACTTCTATGTATGGAAAACAAAAGGTCATTCAAACTATAACTCTTAAGTCGGCATCAAGCATTGTTATATGAATCTAGACACATGCCCGACATTCATCATTTAGGGTAATTGTGTGTGCAACGCAGTGCAATAAATACCCCATATTGTTTCCCTTTGTTACACGACACTTGTTATGTATGAAATATTTTAGTTCATCGTTTGTCTTCATGAATGACATCATGTTATGTCACATCCCCTATAAACGGGAAAATGTCTATTGCATAGAGCATATTATCGTTGACACGGTAACAATTGACTATTGGCCATGGATTCTCCACCGCTTTGATATATTAGGCAAATAGCCAGTTTTATATAGTACTACTAATTAATGCACATCTTATATCCAATTACAAACAACTCTAGCCTGTGAATAGTAAATTTGTATCTTTCCATTTAAGTTAAAGCAAATAAAAATAAGTTATGCCAATGGTTGTGCATGTGAAAAAATAATAATAATCGCGCTGCGAACATTTCTCTTTTATAAATTATTTTTGAGGAATTTGTGTTAAGTAAAAATATGCTGCCAAAAAAGCTAGAGTCAAAGGATTCCTCACCAAGTTCACTTTGAGTATCTCAAAATTGTTACAACTTCAAGAAATGTTGGTCGTGTATTGAACATCATCGGGCATGCAATTACTTGATTCTGCAGGTTAGGACCCCAATTATCTTTATGAGTCTAGAATAGCAAAGCAACCTAGGAAGGTGGAATATCCTTCAAGAATCTTTGTTGAATATATTAATTGTGGCGTGCATTAGGCCAAAAGTTTGAATATTAACAGTTATCCAGAGTTTTGGCATTCTACCACAAGTTACGTTCTTATGTGGCCAGATTTAACTTCTTTGCTCAATAACTTGCATCTTTGAAAAATTGCTAAGTGGAATCATGCTTGTTAGCATAGAAGTTTTTACACTCTAAGCAAAATTTATCGTTTGCTAAGTGGAATCATGCTTGTTAGCATAGAAGTTCTTATGCTCTAAGCAAAATTTATTGTTTGGTGAATGTGGACCTTCCTCAATATGCATCGTGTTAAGAGTCAACATCAACTGTTCAGCTAAATTACCATTCCCAACCATGTTGTTGATTGTAAGAAACAATAACATTAGATTAGCATTTATAAAAATTGGAATGACATGAGCCTGGGCAACATTATTGCAGCCGGAGCAGGGCCGATCGAATCGGAGGCATTTGTGTGTTTTTCGGCGGCATTCCTGTTCCAAACGAGCTATATTTTACTCACATTTTTTTACAGCATATGAGTCTCTTCCTTGCCTGGTTATGGAGCTTTTGGAAGATTGCAGGAAGAAAAGTTTGATGTGGAACTTTTGGACCTTTGGATTCCTTCAAGCTATCTTAGCTGCCTATTTTTTATAAGAAGATTTCTCCCATTCATTCTGTGTGCGTGGACCTCGTTATCCGCCGACTCTCAGGCCTTCAAAGTCTTTGTCAAATCAGAATTTAATCGAATGTGTTCTGCATCAAGCATACTTAGATCATGAAGATTAGCTAGAATTGATTCCATGGTTTTTGCAGACGTTTTAGGGCTAATAAAGAGGATCTAGGATGCCAGAACTGAACCCAAAATTAACTCCTATGAATGCTAGATTCTAGCTTTAAATGTAGATATGTTGCGGGATTGGATATCCATGCTTCAATCTTGTTTTGCAGATGAAATTGCTCATCCTCCTTTACAAATCAGGGATCATGCTATATACTAAAGTCGTGGGCTTTGGCCTTTGGACCTTTGGGCCTTTTGGCCAAAGGAGGATATGTTCCTTTAGTGGCAAAGGGTGGCAGGGCTCGAAATTAGAAATTAGGCTAGCTAGCAAGTTTACCTGCAAAAGTTAGCCTCAACCGGATTTTATATCAATCATATACAAACTTATCGGATTTTACATTAAAACCCATGTTTTTTTTTACCAGACTTTTTGCATGCATCTACGCATCTAAATCGGAATTTTTCAATTTTAACTGGATTTTTAAGGGCATAACCCCCCTAATTTCGAACCCTGAAGGGTGGTAAGCTATATAGTTGCGCGGGAGAGAGCTCAATGATAGTTGTGCTTTGGCTGTGAGCTCGTGGTTGGGTGGAGAGATAGCTTGCCACGTCACGTGTTCATTTCAGTGGTATCAGAGCATCAAGTTACGATGGCCGAATCTTCTGTCAATGCTAACTTTGAAGCAGACGAACTAAGGGAAAAACTTTTTGAGATGGAGAGTGATCAAGCGCTTCTGAAGGAGAAAATTGTAGCTGCTGAGGCGCTTATTATTGAGCTTCAAGAGATGGATTCTCTTCGTGCGCAGGTGGCGCAGTTGCAGCAGGCTGCAGGGCGTCCACGTAGTGGCATCAAAACTAGTGCTAATGTAAAAATTGAATTCAAAAAGTATTTTGCTGTCACTAGTGATGCCGATGAACTTTTCGCGTGGCTACGGGATTTGAATTCATATTTTGCTAAGACAAAAAATGACGAAGACACTCAATTATATTTTGTTGTGCGTCATCTAGAAGGTGTGGCCAAGGACTGGTGGCTGGATATCCAGAAGAACCAGCAGTTGGTCAATCCCTAGATACTTTTGCTGAATTTGAAAAACAGATCAAAAATTGTTTCTTGGGTCATAATTGGGAACGTGATCTTATCGCGGAATGGAATAAACTAACCCAACAAAACAGGGAAACTGTTCGATCCTTCGCCGCCCGGGTTTTAAAAAAAGGACTTCAACTCAGTAAGAATGATGTGGAGAAGTCTTAAAAGCTCATGGATGGGGCCTATCGTTAGGTGCGCGTGAAGCTCGATATTCAAGTTGCCAATCTTTCTTTTGGCGAGCTTTGTAAGATGGCGGAGAAAGTAGAAAATTAACGCTCAAAGAGGCCTCAAATTCAATATGAAAGAGGCGAGTGGCTTTTGCAAGAAACCAATGGGTTCTGCTACTGGTTTGGGACATTCAAACATCCACATACAGATTCTGCAGATAATGTACCTGCTGGAGACAAGGAGCCAAAGGAATCTTTTCAAGCACGCAAGAAGCGACTTATGCAAGAGAAAAAACATTTTGTTTGTTACTCGACTGACCATAAGTTTTATGAATGTCCTACTTATCTCGAGAAGAAAAAAGGGGAACCTAAAGCACCTAAGTCTATTCTTAAGTCTGGGACTAATAAAGAGGACAAAAATAAAAAAAGCCTAGCTTCCATTCGTGGAGATTGCAAAGGGAAAAGGAATGTTACTATCCGAGAGGGCTTGAATACGGATTCTGTTGAGAACAGTAGTCTCTTAAGGTTTTGGGCTACTGTTCAAGATCAAAAAGTACATGTCCTATTCGATCGAGGTAGTGAGTTTGATGTAATATCTGCTATGTTGGTAAAAGAACTCAAATTAACTTCTGTGCCTTTATCCAGTGATGTAGAATCATGGTCAAGGATGTCGAATTTCAAATCCAAGGATATATCTCTAAACGTTCTTTCATGGTTTCTGACCTTGGAGGTATGAATATTATTCTAAGGATGCCGTGGCATCATGATATCAATCCTTTGATAGATTGGAAGGCGGGTATTGTCATATTATCTTTGGAAGGGGGTAAAAATACCTTCAAGTTAGTGAGGGATGACATTGTTTCCCAAATTCCAATTGTTTCGGTTGTACAGTTTAAACATTTGGCAATGAAATCTCATTCTGTTTATTTGGTGGTTGAGCGTCTTACCTAGTCCCTCTCCCTTGAATGAGCGTCAAAGTGTTTTCTTGCAATATCATGATAATCTCTTTTCCAATGACATTCCCCAAGCTTTGCCTTCCCAACGTGCCGAGGACCACAGTTCCATAATGCAAACCTTCATTTAGTGGGGTATAGGGCATATGCTAGGTATATGCCATCATATACCCGGATATGCCCGATGACTGGCCTGAACTAGCTAGTCCAGGTCATTTGTCCGTCGCCCCGTTCAGGGAAGCCAGCTTCGTCGACCTGTGGCCATTGCCGGTCACTTTGCCAGTCGTCCGCCCTTCTCGCTATGAACGATCTTCAAGTTTCTCGTTCTCTGGTCTTTGCCCGACAGATGAAACTTCTGAAGTTCAAAGGTGTCACGGTAAATGGTAAATCCTTTTTGTCTTCGTTTGAAATTTTAGGTCAAAAATTAGCATCGTATCAACAGTTGCATTGCCGTCCACTGCTCACAGCTGCCTTAAGACCTTTTACCATGAATTTGGGCCCTCCTTGGAGCTCCTAAAGTGATTTAACCAGTTTTAAAGATCTTTTTCCGCTTTGATGGCAGGGATGTTACAAGAGGTAATAGAAAAGCATACAACATTTCAGCAATAAGCGCAAGGGGGGATTTCTTATCTGCTCATAATGTAAATTTGATAGAAGATATGGATGAGGAACCAGATAATATTCAGGTATTTATGGTTCTTTCTAGAATTTAGTCTTCTCTAGTATGCATAGATAGTGGGTGACAGAATCTGCTGCTGCAGTCTATATAGGTTTATTGGCCATGCTTGAACATGCAATAATGCAGCAAAAGTATTTTAAGTGCCATCTTGAGCATCATTGCCGAAACAATCTCCAATACCGCAACTATATTAGTCATAATTATATTGTTCTTGATGTGCTTGCAAGCTTATCTAGCTTACTCGGTTAGTGTGGAAATTGGCACTCTCTTAGCCTTAAATACGTGCATTGGTATGACTGCATTTTCGGCTATGAAGCTTGCACTTGAAGACATAAGCAGGGATGCCAGTCTGCTTAATGGCATCCAATTCGATCTCATTGGAGTTTTTTAATGCTTTGTTGGACACATTGTTGGCATTTGGCCAGAAAAAAACGAGATATTAGAGTTCTAATTGATGTAAGACGCACTGGCATGTTCTTTGAGCCATTTGGAAAACCAAAATTGGTAGTCAGTAGACGTGCCCAGATAAGAGACACGTTGTTCTTTCTCTTCCCATTCTCTTTTTTAATTTTCTCCTGTAAACTGGTAAAGTTATTTGGAAAAATGTTTGCAATGCAATTTCTAGTGCATCTGGAAATGTCCATAAACCAAAAAGGACACATTCATGGATTAGATAGGTCCACCATGTAAGATATGTAGAAATAATGATCGGAAGTTTGCAAAACATGATTTCTATATACTAGATAACTTTCATTCCTTCCAAGATCTAAGTATATGTCCTTCAAATTTGTTGCATCATGTTAAAGTGAGAGCTTGATTTTTTTTATTTTTTTTTGAGAGCTTGATATTGACTGACTGCCATACATTCTTCTGTGGCTTTTGACCTGTAGGTGACAAATGATATTTTCCTTTCTTGAGTCTCATGGAAAAAAGACTTTGTCAGGGGGGATTGTGCTGGCATACCATATTCGTAGCTAATGAAGGTTCATTTTACGTGCTAGAATCTCATTTGGGAAGAAGTAACTCTTGTCGTTCTGAAGCCTGAAAGCAAATTTCATTTAATGGTGAAGTCCAGATCTCATACTTTATGCCGTAGTGTTGATGGCACATGAAATATAACTCTAAAAAGAAATAACAGGTTTATAAGAATTGATATTTCTGGTTACTTTGTTATCAAGCTTTTCTGCCAAGGATCATGGAGAAGTCTATAGAAATCCCAGTGGTTTGTGTATGCACGAAAAAACAAATGGTTTTCAAGCTCCAGATGGACCTTGAGGTCCCTGGATTTTGTTCATATGCCTTTGAAAACAAAAGTAAATGAATATGATATAATCTATAGTTGCAGAGAGAATGCATCAGTGGATTTGAATATTGGTCAGGATTTTCTTTGTGGTTGTTGCCTATGTATATTTTAACATTGGCGATTCGTTGCATTGTAGGATGTCAATAGGAGGAGCACTGGCAGCTATTTTAACTTGGCTCGGTGAAATGCAACTTCATGTGGCCTGTGGGGAGGATCTTCCAAGCGAATGCAATAGTGATATTGTAAGAAAATCTTCTTTTGTTCAAGCTACATTGTTTGGTTAGTTGTATGAAGTATATTGTAAGATCAGGTTGGCCAACAATAATCTATAGCCATTGAGTTGATTGATAAGTTTTCTTTTTCTTTTATGTTTATAGATTGGGGAAGGTTTGAAGCGAGAGACCTTAGAAAGATCCACCTCTTGCTAGAGCACTACATAGACATCTCATGGAGCCTAATGCATCAGTTGAATTTGCCTTGAACAATGGAGGCGGGCTTGTCACCTGAAATGTACGGTTGAAGCCCAGGTTATCAAAATTATCTGTCTCTGGGGTTCTGTCAGTAGCCAATACTCCTCTTTCAGACTTGTTTACAGGTTCATATTCAAGGATGGACATTACTGCAGCTGCTTTTTAATGGAATTAATCCTCTACTGCAATCAATTAAGGCCAATGGCTACTTGATCATCTTATTCTTGAAGGAGATATAGGGCATTATAAGCTGCCCTGTATTTTAGCAGCACCAGATGAGAGAAATGTATTTGTTATTTATTTTCAATTTAATACAAAAGCCAAGAAATGGAACTACGAATTTTTGTCTCAACATTGATCATCTGTGTCAATAACATGAATGAAAATGTTGCATGTGTCACAAACAACCATTTGCTGTAGGTTGAATTTGTTGAGGCATCAAGGGAGAAGGAAAATTATAACATTCCAACTTAAAAGACAAATCATTTTGCCTGGGTAATTGCTTGCAACAAGGTGAACCATGAATGAAACGATCCTACTAAATATGAGAAGAATTTAAATTCACGCACGCATCATGCATGCACACAATTTAAATTCACGCACATGATGCATGCACACAATTTAAATTCACGCACGCATCATGCATGCACACAAGCATAAGATGACTTCTTTTGTCCTCAAATCTTCTTTGCAATGTCAAGTCATATCCGTTGTTGCTTTGTTGTGCTTTTTAACCATATAAGAAAAATATAAAAATGTCCATAAATAAGGAAACTGCAATACGCCATGGTCTGTGGTAAACCACCATATCAAACCCATAAGGAGAACTCTAGAAGGTTGAAATCCCATAATCCCATCAAAGAGTAAGTGTCCTAAAGCCATTCAATTCCACAACGCTTGGACTTGGATTATATTGTTGAAAGTGTTAGTGGGTTGTGCCTCACTCTCAAGCTTAGCAACTCGGGAAGAAAATATTATTTGCTTGATAATCAACTAGACTTGCATTGATAATCAACTAGACTTGCAATTCCTTGAAAACGTATGTTCCATACCTTTGGGGCACCGAATTTAATAAAAGCAATTAGCTTATTAGAGTGTTGCCCCAATCAAAAGATTAGCTAATTGGCTCAGTGGTGAAATAACGTGTATATAGTCATTGTATTTAGAAATGGGATCAATGAAGCACATTTTATAGAAAATAGCACTATTGGACCAATTGTTCAGACACAACTGGCTTCACAATGTTGTCATCCATGTTGCAGCAAACGTCAAAGCATCACTTGTGGCACTTCCCAGACCAACGATGACCATGCATCAACAAAGCTATAGATAAAAAGGAGGATGGTAGTTGCACGTCCCTACATGGAAGGGCTAGTCAACCCAACTATCATGATCCTTGTAGCAGTCCCCCACTTGCAAGTTAGAGAAATTGTGCAATAAATAACAAAACAATATACTTCCTTAGAAAGGCCTTGAGGAAGATTACAATGTCTCAAAAACATCCAATTGGCTTGCTTAATTACTATGAAGTTATTTTAGTACTTTCTCTTTTCTAATTGGTGCATCAAACCTAGTCATTTCTGTTGAGAAACCTTGTATGTAATATAACGACATGTTATTTTGGCTACTACTTAAGTGGATTCGTCGAACTTCAGAAGTAATGGAGCAGTACCATGCACAAGGTGGGTATTCCCGCTGGCCTGAAAAGTATAGGGTTTTGGTGCAGTCAGCAATCTCCAGAGTCCGCCACCTTGCATCTGAATCTTATGAGCTTTACAACATGCGACATGTAATGGCACCTTGGATTGGCAAGCTATCATTTAGAGACATGTGTGTGGTGCTTAAGCAGCAGAAAAGTTAGAAACAAGCAGGGGAATTTTTTGAGTGGATGAGCAGGTGTTCCATTTCAATCCCTGCATTTGCCGTAACGCAATTGAGATAATTCATTATTGACTTCACATAATACTGCTCAAAATATATAGCGAAGCTGGAAAGCTAGCATTGGCAGAAGAAATTTTGAAGGAAATGGTGGATTTGGGATGCGAACTAGATGAAATGGCATTTACTTCTATGGTTTTCGCCTATAGGAAATGGGGCCATATTGATGACATGCTATTCATCTATGAAGCAATGAGGGAACGCAGTTTATTGTCTTCTATTGTTCACTATGATGATTTCATCTTTTAAGAAAGCTTCGAGATTGCACGAAGCCAACCTTCTTTGGGAGGATATCCTTGCAGCAAACATGCAACCTCTTCCTCAAACTTTTCTGCTTATGATTGTGATTTACCAAAAATTAGGAAAGTTTGAAGAGTGTTTAGAGGCGTTTGAGAATATGCAACTTGCAGGCCATTATCCCAAAATTGTATATAACATGGCGATCAACATGATGGAGAAGCTAGGAAAGTACCAGGATGCACTTGCATTATTTCAAGCTATGAAACTATAGGGTATAAGCCCGAACAAGATCACCTATTCATCTATGTTGCACCTCTGTGATAAAGATGGGAACTATAAACTTGCAACATCAATTTTTTCTGAGATGGTAAAGAATGGTTGTCCGGTAGATGAGGTGGTATATACTACAATTCTTGGTATATATGGCAAGGCTGGGCTTTATAAAACTTTACTTTCATGACGTTCACACAGCTCGCAATAAGCAAAGGAAAAAATCAGCACAAAACGAATCCCTACGCCTGAAACAACCAAACAAGAAATGTGAAGAAACAGCTCCGGATCAACTGAGAACAACCCCTCGTGCGCAGCACCTTGTTTTCTTTGTGTTTTACGAAACATATTTGTTTCCACCTGTTTTGCAGGTCTGTATTATTTCCTATCTTTTCACATCCAACTTAAGACCTAAAAAAGGCCAAGAACAAACGGCTTTGAGTTCTCTCTCTTCTTTTTTTTTTTTTTTTTTTTTTTTTTTTTTTTTTTTGCTGCAGGTTCTGTGATGATCTTCAATGTAAAAACTTGGTTCAATGTAAAACACTTGAGTCTTAGAATAATGAAACTTTGAGTTTTGAAAGCTTTCAATCTGAAACTTTAGTGTATTTTGAATGTGAAATAAATGAAGTAACCGGTTATAGGCTGTCAACTTTCAACTCCACGGAATTGGCTTGCCACCTTCCATTATGGAATGTAGGGATAAACCACGTAATATGCCACGTGGCATCATAGAATTCACTCTCAACCCGAAACAGTTGATGTTGCCTAAGCCTGCATGTTCTAGTCTAATGAGCTTGCTAACCAGATCCAATAAACCACAAGAAGTATTTTCTTTTCTAAAACTTGAACTAAGTACTGCTTAAAATCCATCACTGATGTGGAGAGGAAAAAAACAATAAACCGTGTTAGATCTTGCTAGTACAACCAGACAAAACAACTGGAAGGAAGTGATAATAAATCATGTTAGATCTAAGTACTTGAAAAATGGGGGATGATTTGCACTCTTGCAAGGATCTATATAAGAACGAATTGGAACAAGAAAATCCTAGTATCAGCTGCAAGAAGAAACCATAAGTGCGCATTATAGGGCTGTGGGAGGTTTAGGGGCATGCACCTTCCATAGCCCAACTGAGATGAGCCATATTTAGATTGTTGCGAAAACGATTCACCCATACGACCATTCTTGCATGACCTAGGGCTCCAACTTCATGATGCTCGAAAAGGGACGGGCCATAGCTGGAGAGTCATAGTGATAAACCCAAGATGCATGATTAGGAGGAGAAAAAGGGAGACCCCAATTAGACTGATATGAGAAGAACGCCGAATGAGGAGCACTGACTCTGACCCTCTATATATATTGCTCGTCCTCTCCCGAGAATGACGATCCAACGGGTTGGACCGATCGCATTTTTTTGCCTTATTTTAAAGTAAATGAAAAAAAAAGACCAGATATGCAATATACACTACAGTTTTGTAAAAACAAAAAATGGAACTCAAAATCACTAGGTGCGCCAAAAATAATGCTTATTTGGCATAGACATAAATGAATGAATGATGCAGATCACTTGAAATGAGGCGTAGTGAAATAGGCGATAGTGAGATGAGAGAGAAAATTAGCTTTTTCCAGTTTTCCATTGTTCTATCTTGTCCATTGTTCTATGTGTTTTATGGATCGAATTAGGAAGTGGTCGGACTGCTAGTTTACATACAGATCTGCATCGATCCCCCCGGTAGGGGGGACGCTGGGTATGGTGATGCCGGATTGCCAGGAATGGAATCGATGTTGGCTGGTTGGATTGGCAGTCGGATCTGCTATCCGCTCCTGACCTAGTTACGTGCCGTAGCAGATGCAGCAGTTCGGTGCAGACCTAGCTTGACCCTCTGCCTTTTGTTCTTTCTAGGATCTGTGGCAGCTGACAGTCTAAACTGCAAAGGGGCTTCCTACTTAGGGCTGGTTCCCTTTGAAATCTATCTTTTTCTTCATTTATCATACTCTAGATCTGCCATCGATTTTCTGGATTTTTTTCTTGCTAGATCTGGTTTTGGTCTTCTCTAATCATTCCATGGCCTTCTATATGATCCTTGTTCTTGAGTTCAGTTTCGTATCTTCTTCATCCAGTTCATGGGTTGCCCTCTGCCTTTGGATGTAATCTTCTCTATCCCTGCTCAGTCTTCTCCTCAATATACAGGATCTTCCCCCTCAACACCATCGGACTATAGCAAGTATTTTGCCATCATCTTTGCATCGAACGAGATTTGCTGTGGTTGGATTGAGGGGTTCTCTGCCGATTCATGGTGTTTGCTAGTTGATCAACATATTTTTCCTGACCAATATTTCACTGGTTCTCAATCCTTGATCACTCTACACCAGCAGGCCTCAGCTACTGAACTCAAGATTGCTTACCTTGGGGAAGACCTTCCAGTTACATCTCTGTTCTCTTGCTACCGCCATCCCATAGGTGAAATGGTTACCCTGGAGCTCTACAGGGTGCTGTGATTTTACATGGACGCTCATATTTCTTTCTTAGCTGTTTCTAGTTCCCAGCTTTCCCATCTTTCTACTGCCACTTCCCCAAGTAGATCTGAATACATCCTTCGCTCAGTCATCCTAACCAACGTCATTCACTTATGGTGGGGGTGGATCGAGGGTCCAGTTGACAAGCTTTGGTCTACTCTGATTGATAATAGGTCACTATTTTCTGATCAGTTTCATTGCCTAGATGGTTTGCTTATTCAAGGGGATCCTGTTTGTGTTAGACGCACTATCAGGTTCCTTCTCTTTGCTGATCCAAGTGTCCTGCCCTCTCAGGCATTTGTAGTTTGTCCATCGTGGTTGGGAAGTGATTATTGGTTGGAAGTTTATTAGAGATGGCAGAACAGCATCCTCCTGCTGAAGGTGGCTCTAAGATCATCCCATGTCTAACGGATCTGGATGACCCTCCCTCTAATCCAAATGATGTTTGTGTCTCCTTGCATATCCCAGAGGTAGCAGATCGTATCCGCCGTTTGGATAAAATAGGGCTGATTGGCAAAGTAATCAGGGGAGATCCCAACTTAGTTGAGATTGCTAAGGTCTTGGAACAAGTCTGCAGGGCTAAGATCCCACCAAGATTGCTCTGGCTGGGGAATCTATATTTCCTGGTTACCACTGCTACAGAAAATGATACTAATGTTTTATTCAAAAAGGGTGTAATATCATCACTTAATGGTCAGTTCCTGCTTCAAAGGTGGCGTGAGGATTTTGATCCCTTTAATCCAGGGGCGGTATTTTATCCTGTATGGGTTTCCTTGAGTAGTCTAAGATCTGAGTACTGGACAGAAAAAGCTTTCAAGTCTATAGCTGCCTCTCTTGGTGAGTTCATAGCCATGGGCAGTAGCGAGGCTCCAAAAATTTGTATCTCAATGGATATTCTGAAGCCTATACCAGATCATGTTCCCTTTATAGGGTACAATGGTAAGAAAATTAGTTTCAAGCTTCTCACCTCTGGCTTGCCTCCGCCTTGTCTTATGTGCGAAGCTATGGTCTATGCATCCGCTGTTTGTATTGTTCCAAATGAATCCTCCCAAGAGTTGGCTGACAAGAGAATTTCCAAAGGTAAGGGAGCAGTTGATGATGACGGCTTTACTCTAGTTTCAAAGGCTGGCAAAAGTAAGGGAAGAGCTCTTTTTAGTCCTCGGAGAGGTCGAGGTAGTTACTCTCTTATTAAGAATGTTGATTCCAACTATTCTGTTGGAGAATGCTCCAACCCCAAGAGCACCCTGCAGGAACAGAGCAGTGTACAGGAGCAGGAGCAGGTCGAGGTTGGTGATCAGACTGCTTGTTTGGTCCAAGATCCTAACCCATCCTTATCTGACCCAACTCCAAATGCAAGATCTAAAGCCTTGGATTTGCAGGATCCCTTGGAAAGGGACATCTTAATGAAATGAAGACTGCATCTCCATCTTTAGTCTTGGTTCCTCCTGGTCCAGATGTGGACGCTACTCTATTTGGGGTAGAGACAAGTGTCCCAATCTCTGAAGTGTTGACCTCCCAGCATGCTTTGACCATCCAAGATGGATTCCACCTCTGCAAGGGCTTGCAACTCTGCCCCCTCCTATCAGGAAGAGGTCAACGATGGCTTTTCGGAGCCCTCTAAAGAAGTTGCTGCCATTAATGCAATGGTAACACCCTATAATGATGGAGCAGAGGCTGTGGTCGATGCATAGGCTGTGGTTGATGCAACAAAGGTGTTGGCAGTAGTAGAAGAGGACCAATATGAGGAGACAGTTGTGCTGGAAGTGAATACTTGTGAGGACACTCTTACCACCAATACAAAGAAGAAGAAGGGCAAGCACCAGAGGAGGGTTTCATTTGCGCCGGGTTCTATTGCTAAGGTCCTCCATGAGCACTCAATATCAGAAGAAGTTCACAAAGGAAAGAAGTTAACTTGAAGCCATGTTTTCTCTAATACATATAGAGGGAAACGTGTCCCTTATGCGATTATATAAAGCTAGGATTGAAGCGGAAGTCTTATCTCTTAAGCGAGGTAAGTATTTTGAATTCCTCTTTTGGTGTTACTCTTTTTTTACTGCATTGAAGAGCCAATATAATCAGTTTATGTATCTGGGAATACAAATGCATGGTCTGCTGGTATCTTGTAAACGCTGCAATAGGAAAGTAGTCAAAAAGAGTAGTATATAATGATTGGGAGATGTGATAATGGGAACAATGGAAGATGCAACAATGGGACTGGCTGTAGCAGCATTAATGAGAAAATACAGACTTTAAATTATTATGGTGACAACAGAGGTAAACATGCAGCAAGTAGTTGGATAGTATGTAAGAGGTATCGCATGAACAAAAATAGAGTATGGCAGGGAAATGGGAAACTAGAATGGCTGTTGTATGTACTCCTAAGGATGCCAATATCTGGTTTTGTAT
>JAANSK020314041.1:0-19088 GCA_011763485.2 Isoetes engelmannii
AAAATTGAAGCTGTTAAGGAATGGCCTGCTCCTCAGAATGTCTCGGAAGTCAGAAGCTTCTTAGGCTTGGCCGGTTATTATCGCAAATTTGTAAAGGGGTTTGCTGAATTGGCTGCACCTTTAGTGGTGGACTTATGCGCCATGGTAGGTTTATGAGAGCTTGTTGGTCTTTGTATACAATTTAGTACTTCAATAAGAAAACGTGGAAATCATACTTACAATTTAATAAGGAGCCTTATGTTTGGAGCAAACAAATAATCGAATGGCGGCTTTTTAGACATGGGGCGGTGGTTGCAACAATTGCGGCTACTCTTGCGGCTGCTCTTGATGTATATAAATAGCCTAGATGGAAAGTTGAGAGTCATCTGGTTTTGACAGTCTTGGTTGATTCTTTCAAAAGGCATCACAATACATATTGCATATAGCACAAAGGTGATAATTTGGTCGAGACTAAGATAATCCTGATACAGAGTTGGCAATTAATTGTACCATCTGGTTTTCTCTAAGGATTTATTTCAGTTGTCTTCTCTGTCAAGCTCAAGTTGATCTTGTGTAGAAGCAACTACCAAGCCTTCTTATATTTTATAGCATAATGGTTCTACAATTGGGTGACAGTGCCAGATTTCATAGCAGAAACAACACAAGGCATGTTAGATTTCTATGACTACATCTACAAAAGTTGGGTGATAATATTCTCACATCCAGATGATTTCACGCCAGTATGCACAACTGAACTCGCGGCGATGGCGAAGCACATGCCAGAGTTCGAGAAGAGGGGGATGAAGGTGTTGGAACTGAGCTGCAATTCAATAGAGTCACACAAGGCATGGATACCAGACATAGAAGCCTACATGCTGGGGGTCAAAGTAAAGTATCCCATAATAGCAGATGAAGGCAGGGAGTTGGCAAACAAATTTGGAACGATAGATCCTTCAATGAATGATACAAAAGGAGAGGCATTAACAGCAAGAGCAGTTTTTATTATAGGGCCGAACAAAAAGCTCAAGCTTTCTATTCTTTACCCAGCTACTACATGTAGAAATATGGAAGAGATCATCCGGGTGCTAGATTCTCTACAACTTACCGCCGAATTTGATGTTGCAACTCTTGCTGATTGGCAACTCGGAGATGATTGCATGGTTCATCCCGATCTGGGCCACGAAATTGCTGCTAAGAGTTTTCCAAAGGATTTGAAGACTATGCGTCTATCTTCTATGAAGAAATATATGCACTTCACTCCCCATCGTGTTGAGGGGTCTGTTCGTAATGCTCTTGGGCAGTTTGCTTCTGTTTTGAAGGCGTGTGAGCTTGGTTTAGGGTTATTTCGCATCTAAGCGACAAATAATGTTATGTATGCCTTCAGAAAGAGCTAAATGCCTCGAATGGTATATTTGCTAGGTGACGTCAGACAATTGATATACTTTTTCCACTATAAAGAAGAAGAAGCAATGTTCACGTCATGCTCTTCTTGGGTATTTTACTTCTAAATATTTCTTTCTTCAAAGATGATGGTAGATACATGTCTAAATATTTCTTTCTTCAAAGATGATGGTAGATACCTCCTTCGCAGATTCCTTGTCCAACAACCTTTCGTACAATGAACCCACAAAAGCAAAAGCAAGAGACCAAAATCTCTCTCAAAATATTAAATGCCATCATTCTTGTCCTTTATCTTTGTATCACTATATACAATACAAGGTACTATAAAAATGGTTTCGTTTTTTCACTCCTATTGGTTTGGTTAGCAATTCACTATAATCAATACCAATATATATAAAGCTTTAGATATAATATAATAATTACAAAATAATATTCCAATGGTTGGGTTTTCCATCACGTTTAATAGGAAACACTAACAAATGGGCCAAAATGTGCCTTTTCTAAATTCTACCCAGGATTTCATGTAAAATATTTGGCCAAAAGTTTATGATGGTTTTAGAACGGCATACCTATCGTTTATTACAATACAGAGGCGTGTGTGTAGGGCCCAGATTGAAGGGGAGGTTTAGAAGGGCCAAGATTCTAGACTGAAGAGTGGATTTCCAACTAATATTTAAGGTCCTAAATGAAAAAAGATTTGAAGCATACCCTAGGTAACATTTAAAAATAGAATGGAATTGAATTAAATTGACTTTTATCATCCACATAACCCAAAAGGTCTATGGGACTCCATACAAGAAGAGCACAACAAGCCCAATTATTGTCTAGGACTAAAAAGCCTCCTTCCCAATGGGTTTTCGAGTGAAGACTTTAGCAATATTAGGTTCGTTGATGAACTATACATAGGTACATTTCTACATATTAATGGTTGACGCAGGGCACATTTGATCTGGCATGTTAAGAGCCTCTAGGATAGAGGATGATAATCCCATTACTGGAGGTGTCTGCAAGAGCACACGTAGCAGGTGATTAAATATAATTTAGTAAACATACCGTGTTGGGATAGTCGCAGATGTTGGGTAGTTTTAAAAGAGTGTGGCATTTATCTTCAATGGCTCTTATTTGGCAATCTTTGGCATACCCTATTTCACGCTCCTCACGGGACCATTTGCCTGTTTCAATTCTGTGACATTATGTACCAGTGCAAATGCACGAAATTGTTTCACGTCTATTCATGGGTAAATGTGATAATAAGTATTGCTATTGACCATGGGAAAATATGGGACTAATCTGGCTTTTGTAGTTGTTGTTTTAACCATTTCCCACGCATTGGCATCCCAAAGCTTACCAAAGAATCATGTACCGAAACATTGTGTCAAGCAAGTGTGATCTTCATTATTTTGCACCTGTATACATCCCCATTCCTGCACATTCCATCTGAAAAACCACATACATGCTTCTCCTTCCAGCAGACTTTAAGACACTGTGGATCCATCGCCAGTGTGTAGGTGAGGTTGGAAGATGAGTATCTCCCATGTTTACCACATTGTGGCAATGGAGTATATGTCATTCCAAAGCAACATGCTATAGAGGCAAGAACCCTGTCTTTTGGAGGAGAAATGGATACGAAACTGTGGGTTTGATTCCAAAAGCTCGAGCCAAAAAGGTTTTCTAAATGCATTTCAAATCTTCCCAAGTGGCAAGAAATATCAGTGGCACCCATACTTCCACTCCATATAAAATAACTGGTTCCACCAAAACCCTAAGCAAGTGTGCCTGGTGGGACCAGTCATAAAGCTTCACCTTGTGGCAATTGTTATGCATGGCATAGAGCATCTTCCAACATGTTGGATATAAGGTGTCTAAGTATGTGGTGGTAGTGAACTTCACTCCTAACTTTTGAAGCCCAAAATTCGGGTATGAGCCGGTCACACCTTAGAAATCCTTAGATGTTGTTGTTTTTTTAGGGGAAGTTAGCCAAAGTAAGTGTTAAGGTAGGGGAAGGGGTTAATAGCAAAACTATGGGCTTGGAACTAGCCCTGTGGGGACCCAACTGGGTCACCACGCGGATGGGGATCTTCAAAAACCTTTTGGACCTCACAATCCGCGATCTGGCCCGGGTCATCTAGGTTGCATGACTTTTCTTGGGAAAAATAGTTGAAATATTTAGGTTGGGGAATAGACTTAGGGGCCCTGCTCTACCTAGGTCTAGTTGCTTACCCCATTCTAATTCTTAATCCATTTGACCTCATCTTAAAAAAATTCCCACCGTAACAGGAATCAAACCTCCCACCCATAGGGTTGAACCCCCCCAAACCCCCACATGCCAACCACTAAGGGTAGGCAAAGTTTATGTTTGAATTATAATCCTTAATTATATTAAGCTCTAAGTATGTTAGAAAATAATTATAGCCAAGATCTTTAGGGTTGAGACCAAGATCTTTGTTGTCTTAAGTCAAATATAGGTCCTATTTTGCGCTTTCTCTCTTAGCTTGTCAAGCATGTTCATGTCTGCACAATAGCGTTATTCTCGTATCATTCTTCTAAGCCACCTAGGTAGTTATCATGGGCCTTAGCAATTCTGTTGTCACACATTGGTAGCATCCACATATGTTATAGGTCCACCCGTTCAGGAGTCTTCAACCATGACTTGGCCTCATTAGATAATTCAAGAACACAATTGGCCCAATATACATAGCACACTTGAGGCATAGAGTCTAGTTACCACCCCATAATAGTAGATAAGTCTTTTTTATCAGTTCTTAGATGCCAATATGGTCAATTGGGCTTAAAATAGATAGGAGGCACGACTAAGGGAACAAGAGCAAGTAGACAAAAAAAGTAATTGTTGTTGTAGCAGTAAATGTTTCATGCACTTTAAGTTAGTCAAAATAAACCAGGTGAACCTTCGTTGCAGACCATAACCCCCTCACCATAGGAGACATCAATGATCGACCAGATCAACAATCGACCACATCAACAAGCAGTTCAAAAATAGAGATACCTTCGAAGGAATATCAAAAGGTCAAAGAGAGCCAGACAACAACGGGAGACAGACGACAAAAGATGAACTAAGAGTATAGAAATGATAAGGAGGCAAGGAAGAATGAATACACGATCTGCCAAAGAAGGGCTAACCAACAGCCGATGGGTATCACGACACTTATGGTAAAGGAAGAGCAGATCCTAGCTAATGATATTCTTCAAGCACCATGTTGCCTCGGTATTGCACCAACGGACTTTCGTCACAACTCAGCCATCAACAAGAAGATGACTTCATCAACGAATCACATTTGAGATGAACAGATCTCACAGGAAGAGTAACCATCTCAGACATGCAAGACTATGATAGTATCAGATCTTCACTTCAAGCAGAGATGCTTTGACTAAGGAAGAGTCAAGCTATCTCTAGGGCCAATATGTATAAGACGTGAAGGAGACCAAAGGCAAAGCTTCCCTCAGAAACATTGTCAGGAATAGAAAGGAGGCTACATCGACCTTGACCGTGCTCCAACAATACAGAGAAACCACAACGACTTGTTGCTTCTAAGAATTACGATGAAGCATCTAGCGAGGTCAAAGGCTGCTCAAGGATTGTCTTCCAGCAATTATACAAGGACAAATAGTGACCTTCCATAGAGAAGTTAGCCAAAGGGGAAGAGGCTGTCAACTTACTTATGGCTCTAACTATCTTCCCCAATATGGCAAGATTAGAGAAAACGCTAATTATATCCATTCAATTAAAAGATTAGTAGCTCTATGCTTCTTAGATTTTGCATAATATCGCCTGCCGGATACACCACCAATAGTAATAACATCAATAACAACATCAGAACTCCAATTCCATAGATGGCTACAATTAGAAGGAGGTCCATCATGCAACATTCTTAGAAACATCGGGAAATATCTCCAACTCAAAGACATCAAGCAACACTCGAAGAGCAGGCGAACTCAACAACATCGAACACCTCTTTTGATCTTTTCTCTTCTATTTAAGATTTGTAAATCATGTATAAAAAGGATTTTTATAACCTTAAACTAATGTATTACCTTGTATTTTATGATTTAATATACATAAAGGTCAACTGCTAATATTGTAATTGAAGATGCTTTGCCTCTTTAAACTGCAATAATTTTCATAGCAATTCATCTTATATTATATTACATTACATAAGAAGCAAGGGTGAATAATGTTTTTGTAAATTAAGCTCACGAGGTCTAGGATGCCAACATCAAGATTCAAACTGGCGGCCAAGGAATTTCTGTGGCAGAGAACAAGAACAAGAAGACGTAACGCCGGCAAAAATCAACTGTCATGTGGTGACAATGGGCAAACAGATGAGGGAATTTGACAAACTTGATGACACCCAAAGTTCAGGGGGAGGAGCATGGCCCCCCACTGCCATCACCAACTCCTGAGGAGGAAGAGCAACAGATCAGCAATCAAGCAGAGCCAACACAACAATATCGAACCAGGAGTTAGAAGGACATCATCAAATCTTCCAATCTCCAAGTCAAGAAGTTCTATAGAGGGGAGAACACCAGTTTACAAGCTTTTGGGATGAGACATTAAGACATTTAAGTCCTTATCTACATCAACAAGCCCATCAGCATGGATACCCCGAATGAGAAAGTCAACCTCGACATCGAGAGGAGCAACATAGAAGATGTTCGACAAAATGAGTAAGGCTTGGGAATGGTCACGCAAAAATTCCAAGGAGATCAAATCGTCTAGCAACTTGGAAGAACGTCGCCTTGCTACTCCAACGGCTAACGAGAAGACGAGCTTTTAACAACACCATGGAGGATGAGATAGTCGAGCATCTTAGATTAATGGATGATAACATCCTTGAGGAGATTGGACAGCAATTTCGAGTAGATTTCTTTTGTGAAAGGATCGCCCCAAGAATTGAGCTCAGCTTCAAGGATTAGGAAGAAATGGGTGTGAAGTAACTTGAATTATACACAACTGTTAATATATACCCAAATATTGGAACCTCTTAATCAACTTGATTACCTCTCTAAGCAGGATTCAGTACTAGGACCATGGTTGGCTATGTGCAAGACAAATACCTCCACAATATAAGGAATAATCTGACCAAATGAAGAGAAGCAATCTAAGAAGTCCGGCCAACTTATTAGATGGCGTCAACTCATAGGTGGGACTATTCCAAGAGAGTAATAACCAAGAATGGAGGAAATTCTAGAGTATAGATTAGATCTAGAGCAAAAATAACTATTTAATTGCATAGTCCCTTGTGACCAGAGGAAAAGTCATAGCGACAAAACCTTGTGGCCATATGATTTATATAAATAAATTATTAACCCATATCTCTGCAAGTAGAGCAGTTCAACACCAAAAAAACAAGAGACAACTTTGACATATTCTAGGATGAGCTAACAGCAAGAAGAGTGCTCCAAACTTGACAAAGACATCAAGAACTGGCTTAAAAAGCTACAAGTCATGAAAGATAATTTGGGCTGTAAAACAACATGAACAATGCTCCAAACTCGACAAAGACATCAAGAACGAGCTTCAAAGGCTCCAAGCCGTGAAAGATAATTTGGGACAGTATGAGACTTTTCCATCTTCTGTATGATATCAACGGGTGCAAGTTCTTGCAATAGGAAGGACCCAATGAGTAATCCTCCCTATGGGTGTGGGCTTATTAATCAGATATAGGGGATTCTGTTTGGAGCATTGGACATAGAAAATGAGACTGAAGGCCTCATGCACTGTGGTAGAGTAATTCTTCTCAGCAAAATTTAGCTTTTGACTGGAAAAGAGAATGGGTTAGTTCTGATGTCGTGTACGTTTTCGAAATAGAATAGTATCAATGGCAAATCCCGACACATCTACATGGACATAACAAGGTTTGTCCCATCGACAAGGAACAAGAATAGGTGCCTACGTGAGCAAGAAAGGACTTGGCTTCCTTTATGCTGGTGAACGTCTGAGCTTTAAGCACACAACTGATTTTGGCGTGATCCGTGGTGTTGTCTTGACGACTGAACACATTAATCTCAGCCTTGACACAGTTATGATAATTGGGGTTGAGCCGGTACTGTTGTTGCTAGATTGGGCATGAATCAGGTTTGGTAGGAATGGTGAGTTCTCCTAGCTCCTTCTTAATGCCCCGTTAGAAGACTGACAACAAGATAAATAGGTTGTTTCATGCTTAGATTAATGAGTTCGATTTTGGAAGTTTGGATATGAGGAATCAACTCGCATCTGTGATAGTGTGAGCTGGGGGCTGAAGCAAGACACGTACCATGGCTGTCATGAAGAACAAAGAATGTTGATACTTAGGAACAATGGTGCAGCATCCGCCTGAACATTGTCTAGAAGGGTACGTCGTCGGAGGGGTGTACTAGTTGAACTTGATGGCACGGTGCTAAATAAGGATCAACAAGCGTGGCGGTAGAGTGATTATTGTTGAGGTTCGTGGCCCAAGAATTTTCATCTTCAGGTTGAACCTTCCCCCTTCCAACTCAATCTAAATGCGCACAAAGTCCACAAACCAAAGGCAGGTCTGTAGAACAGACCCAACATGGTTAACCAAAACGGCCAAGGGCAAGCACCCCATTTCAACTTCCCATTTTACAAACATGAGAAGGAAATCCGCCAACTGGCTACCAACCCAACAAGAGACCCTTCCAAGTAGTCGTCGTGTGGAGCATGAGTGTTGGTCGACATCACACTCAAAAGGGTTAGTCACACGCTAGGCCTGCATTGAGTAAATGCATGCCAACCAAGGACAAACACTACCCGACAAGGATCCTCCAGCTTGTTTCAAAGCTCGCTTTGTCTACTCGGCACCATGAACAACTACTACCATATTGAAAAAGGTATATCTATTTTAGCTATAGAAATGCTTAAAGAGAGATTCGAAATTTGGGGGTCCCCGCAATTTTATAATAAATAACCGAACATAGATCTAATCATGTTTCATTTATTGCAAACGGGCTCGAGATAATATACCCATTTTAATAAAAAAAATGTCTAATAGAGCTGATTTGCATGTTGAAGTGTAGGCATTTAACGTTAGAAAATTTAATTGTAGAATATTATCAAATTGGGAATAAGACTAGTGGACCCATGCACCATGTTTGTTTTTTAGGAGCTTGATAGTCTGTGTACATAGTTTACTTACTTCAATAAGAAAACGTAGAAATCGTACTTACACTTTAATAAGGAGCTTTAGAAGTTTATGTTTGGAGCAATCAAGTAATCAACCAAATGGCGGCTTCATAGACAATGCGGCGGTGTTCGCAACAATTGCGGCTGCTCTTGATGCATATAAATAGTCTTAGATGGAAAGTGGAGAGTCATCTGTGTTTAACAGGCTGGGTTGGTTATTTTGAAAGATATCACAATACATATTGATCATTGCACAAGGTGTCACTTTGGTCAAGGCTAAGATAATCCCAAGACAAAGTTGTCATTTCTTGTAGTACATACTTTTTTCATTGACCATCAATTAACTAGTTTTCTCTAAGGAGTTGTATTAGTTGGCTTCTCTCTCATAGCTCAATTTTCTTTTGTGTAGAAGTAACTGCCAAGTTTTCTTATATTTTTAGCACAATGGTTCTACAATTGGGTGACAAAGTTCCAGATTTCATAGCAGAAACAACACAAGGGATGTTAGATTTCTATGACTACATCTACAAAAGTTGGGTGATACTATTCTCACATCCAGATGATTTCACACCAGTATGCACAACCGAGCTTGCAGCAATGGCACAACACATGCCAGAGTTCAAGAAGAGGGGGGTGAAGGTGTTGGCACTAAGCTGCAATTCAGTAGAGTCACACAAGGCATGGATACCAGACATAGAGGCCTACATGCCAGGGGTCAAAGTTAACTATCCCATTATAGCAGATGAAGATAGGGAACTGGCAAGCAAGTTTGGGATGATAGATTCTTCAATGAAAGATACAAAAGAAGAAGCATTAACAGCAAGGGCAGTTTTTATTATAGGGCCTAACAAAAAGCTCAAGCTTTCTCTTCTTTACCCTGCTACCACAGGCAGAAATATGGAAGAGATAATTCGGGTGTTGGATTCCCTACAACTAACTGCCGAATTTGATGTTGCAACTCCTGCTGATTGGCAAGTTGGAGATGATTGCATGATTCATCCTGAACTGGATCACGAGGTTGCTGCTAAGAGTTTCTCAAAGGGTTTTAAAACTGTTCGTCTACCTTCTATGAAGAAATATATGCGCTTCACTCCTCATCCTATTGAGGGGTCCGTTCTTAGTGCTCTTGGGCAGTTTGCTTCTGTTTTGAAGGCTTGCGAGCTTGGTTTAGGGTTGTTTCGCATCTAAGCATGTACATGATAAATATCTTTATGTGTGCCTCCAATCCGTCCAAGAGGTGAATGCCAAGAATGGTATATTTTGCCAAGTGTTGTCAGACAAAATGACTGTAAATTTAACTTGTTTGAAACAATTAATATACATTTATACTCATCATACATTTTACGTTTAAATATTGCATTCTTCAAAGATGATGATGGATACCTCCATTGATTCCTTGTCAAAAACTCTTCAGTTATGATGCATCCACAAGCAAAAGCAGGAGACCAAAATATCTCTCAGAATATTAGATGTCTTCATTTTGTCCTTTACCATTGTACTATTATACAATGCAATACCAAAAGCGCTTGTTTTTTTCATCCTTGTTGATTTGACTAGTAATTCACTATAACCAATGCAATCTACATAGTAAGGATAGTATAATACAAACAATAAATTTTCCAACCGCTTGGCTTTCCATCATATCTATTGTTTAAATTTGATTTTTCCCGCAAGTGGAAAACTTTTTAGTTTTTTTTTTTTTTTTAAGTTGATTTTCATATGGTTGCGAGGGTCTTTTGTCGCCGGTAAAAAATTATGATTCTACAAAAATCGGGCATCTAGGTTCCTCTATGTTTTCGAAATCCGACATTGGAAGAGTATATGCAGGTGGATTTTGCCCTCTTTCATTTCGGAATGCACGTCACGAAATAATATCTTCATCTTCTTGCAAGTTTTGCCCGATCTTCATTGCCATCATTTTTTATTTACATGTATTAGGTGTCGAAAACTCATGTCTTCATTTGAGTTTGTGCCTGGTAAGTCATAATCCCCAAGGTTTCGGTGGCACCAGGCTCCTTTCAATGGCAATCACAGGAGCTTTTTGTAATCTGAGAATGAGATCTTTGGAGTTTCATCTAGAACCTTGGTTATGGGAATTGCCATTTTCTCAGAGCTTGATGATTTTAGATTCTTGCCTCGGGCACAACTTTTCTGTATTATAAGCCTACAAAGCTAGGACAGATGTGCCTTAAATTCTTTGTGAACCTCATTTCATTTCTGTTCCTGCTATCATGATGCCACCTGCATATTTCATATTGTTAGAAGCAAGAGAAAACAGTTTTTATGGATGCCAAGTAAGCTGATGCTTATCCGTGGAAGAACTACTTATGTTGGCCATGTTTGGATCACTATTATTATGAAAAACAAGAGGCAATTTTGAGCATATGCCAAATATTGCTTCACTCATCAAGTATTGTGGCATTCAACAGGGTTTTTGCACCGTCTTCAACCCCATCTTCATCAGGCTTGCTTGCTTTTTGAAGTTATATTTCATGTATATGTAGTTATAATTTGGATGCATATTTGTCTTCGTAATTTTGATCTTCTATTTCTGCATGCTCTATACTACTCTTTCCTTTTTACACAAAAAGGCTTTCCAT
Organism: Isoetes engelmannii; assembly: GCA_011763485.2. Lineage (NCBI taxonomy): Eukaryota > Viridiplantae > Streptophyta > Lycopodiopsida > Isoetales > Isoetaceae > Isoetes > Isoetes engelmannii. The sequence continues at coordinate 11,122 of JAANSK020314041.1, forward strand.
ATGGCAAGATGCAAAACCATATGCTATGTTTGGTGGAATCTGCAAATGGCAGCATTCATATTGGCAATTTTGTGCAGTACAATGTTTAAAGGATGGCTACGATAGTCTTGGGGTTAACATTTCTTATGTTGAGTTGCAGCATATGGTCACGAATTTGAGTGAGGCAGGTGCCTTAGAGCAGGTACTATGCATGCTATTCTTCTTTTTTTTAGATTTCTTATTAATTTCATCATATCAATTTTTGTACATAGTGCTCTGCATAGTGTATAGGCTAAAAGAAATTGTTACTTTTGATGTTTCAATTCTGGCTAGATTCATGTGCTACCACCAAATAGCATTTGTCTAAAAGGAGGTCTGAAATGTGATTTATGGTGCAACCTTATGGAGGTAGAAGAAAGAAAGAGCAGGCAAAACACAATTTCGACAGATTTGAAATGTGATTTATGGTGCAGACTTATGGAGGTGGAAGAAAACAAAGAGTCGGCAAAACACAAATTCGACAATTGTCTAATTTGGGCGGATTCAGGGTACTCAGCTGACTATGCTCACCTACTGCTTCCATGACTAGTTGATATATCTTCTTATCTATCCCTGCATCTTTGGTGTTTACCCTAAGTTCATCCCATGTGATCCATCTGTCTTCTATTCTAAGATCTTCAATCTTTCTGATACCTGCCATGTGCCATTGCATATACTTTTGTGGATGCTGAAAAGCTAGGCACCCAGTTCCTTCTGGAGCTAGAGTTGGATGCCAGAAGAATTGGATGTCTTTGCATCTTGCATCTAGCAGGGGAGGTCTATAGCATAATGAGGTATTGTTCCATGCCTCCATCATTCTCTGTAGAGTGTTTGAGGTTCCTGCACCTGGAGAAAATTGGAAGAAAGTAGAATCTGGAAGCTCGTGTTTAAGGGAAGAGCTACCAACTGGATGTGATTCCTGTATCCAATATCGAATAAGTTTTAGTGCAGGGGAAGGTCTATTAGCATATGAGGCTCTCCGGATCATTTTTGCAGCCAGAGCCAGAGCCTGGGTAAACAAGTCCTTACATCCAAGACCCCCCTCCTTTTTTGACTTGATCATGTCTGACCCCCGGGGGATTCATCTATATATATTTTAGATATGGCATCTGCGTTCCTAGGGTAATAAGAAAATCCCTTATTTACCACTCTTCACAACAAAAAACCCTTCTCATACACCCCAGTCATCCCCTATATTTATCACCCATAAAGTATTTCTACATACCCCGTATTTCTTAAAACATATAAAACATTACTTAATTCACCGAATCTAGTAAAAATGTTATTTATATACGTTAAAAAATAAGAACCTAGTTAAAAATAAAGAACCCTTTGTGTATCTCCTACGCAACCAAACAAGAAAAAGTGTATGTTGCGGAGTAAGTATACGTACGCATTTAGTAATAATAAAACCCATTTCTTCCACGCTGATGGTTTTTACACAAAACAAATGTGAACCCCCCTTGGTCTGACCAAGCCACTTTGTGTGAACCCTGCCAAATGAACTTTCTAATGGCTGCATCAATCTGCCTGTATGAGTTCTTGTCTCCAACAATAGCTGAAGAGAAGTAAACGTGAGTACCTCCTATCACAGCATTAGCTATTTCCACTCTTCCTGCCAAAGACAAGGAAGAGGAGTACATGTTCAGTTTCCTTTTGATCCTGATGCAATGTGCTGTTTTGAGCTAATGTAATTCCAAGGATAGAAGTGGCACATTTATTATTAAGGACTTTAATTCCTTGGATATGAGTTTCTTGTGAGTCAAGAATAATTGCACATTTAGCCCTGTTAAGGATAACTCCTGCTACTTCACCAAATCTATCAATGGCCTTCAAGAAATTACTGAGGCTATTATAGGGAATGCAAATGTATCATCAGCATATTGCATGATGGTAAAATTCCCTTGATCATGAGGAAGTTTTAGGCTGTTGATATCTCCATTCACCTACATTCCTAATACTAGTCTAGTCACAACTTCTGCAACAATAAAAAACAGGTAGGGGGGCAGAGGGTATCCCTGTCTGACCCCTCTTTGACATTTAAATATTTTAGAGGGGGGCCCATTTATTATCAGAGCAGAAGAGGCAGCATTGAAACTCCATACCTTCTTGTATATGCTTTTAGGAAAACCCAGATAGGCCATGACTTTCTCCAGAAAAGAGCTTGATGATTTTAGATTCTTGCCTCGAGCACAACTTTTCTGTATTATACTCCTACAAAGCTAGGACAGATGTGCCTTAAATTCTTTGTGAACCTCATTTCTTTACTATTCCTGCTATTAAGATGCCACCTGCATATTTCAGATTATTAGAAGCAAGAGAAAGCAGTTTTTATGGATGATAGGTAAGCTGATGCTTATCTGTAAAAGAGTTGCTTATGTTGGCCATGTTTGGATCACTATTATTATGAAAAAACAAGAGGCAATTTGAGCATATGCCAAATATTGCCAGATTCATGTGCTACCGCCAAATAGCATTTGTCTAGAAGCAGCTTTGAAATGTGCTTTATGGTGCAGACTTATGGAGGTGGAAGAAAACAAAGAGTAGGCAAAACACAATTTTGGCAGATTTGAAATGTGATTTATGGTGCAGACTTATGGAGGTGGAAGGAAACAAAGAGTAGGCAAAACACAGATTCGACAATTCTCTAATTTGGGTGGATTCAGGGGATACCAACTATTGTTGTTTGTCTAAAAGTAGGTATTGGCTTACTTACATTCCTCTCATGCCATTCTTAAACTTTTATCTTCCAACTTATCTGGTAATATTGCATGCACATGCTCTACATAGGATGTTAAAGAAAGACTCCATGTTTATTGGCTACTTGATGTTGCGGTGCATGCAATACCTAGGATGCTAAAGAAAGACTCCATGTTTATTGGCTACTTGATGGTGCGTAATCACTTTATTCTTGCTCTGCAATTCGCATGAAAACAACAACATATAGGCTTTTCATTCATCTCAGCAGTTTGACTACAATGGTATAAAGTGGGTAGCTGCACATTGCAAGCTACACACTTTATAACTCTCGGTTAGTGTACCTGCCGAGAGCTTATCGCGGGGATTAAAGAACCTTGCGCTTTTGGGTTTTCAAGAAAAAACCCTAGTAATAAGCCCTCGGCAAGGGGCTTGGACAGTGCAGGTTGCTAGTCGTTCCCATAGAAACCATGTTTTGAGGCAAAATTGGAGTCGCGCATCACCCTGCACCTGCACATCATAAACACTAAAAACACAAAATGAAAAACTCGAAAAGCGAGGGCTATTCACGTGTGCCACGCGACAATTATAACAAATATGAACAAATACTAATTTCAAGGGCAGGAGGGTGGAAGTCATGGATATTGTTGAAAGATTAAAAAGCGCCAATGAGAAGTCGGTGAAGAACTCTGCAATAAATAGCGATCCCCAACCTGATGAACGACCTAAAAATGCATGCAATGCATGCATGCGACGCATGCAATGCATGCATGCTCGTTTTGCACAAGAATCTTGATCTGCCTTGCGGATCCATGAGATTCTTGCTTTGCAACTCGCATGAAAACAATAACACCCCGATACTAGAGAACTTCAACTAAATCTGAGGAGAAAAGCTGAAGGATTGTTCTATGCCGGACAAAAAGGCAAAGATAGAAGGAAGGAAGGAAGGAAGGAAGGAAGAGACTAAAGGATAGGAATGGCCAAGAAAGGTTAGCTCATGCAAGAAGAAGCCCCTCCTCCGCATGAGATCAAAGAATAAAGCCATGGATAGTGCTGGGAGATGAGAAAGCGTTGATGAGATGTCGATGAAGAACTTTGCAATAAATAGTGATCCCCAACCCGATGAACAACCTAAAAATACATGCGATGCAAGCAATGCATGCATGCTTGTCTTGTGCAAGAATCTCGATCCGCAGCGGATCGATGAGATTCTTTCCTATGCCTTCCTAAATTCTTAGGATTTAAGCATCTACATCATTCATTCTCATCCTTTTGGCTCCAAATTAAGCAGTGTGCTGAATATTGCGTATGATTTTTTTTTTTTTTATTGAAGGACGTCATTCTATTTATCGGCACATCAGAAGTACATTCTACATCACTTTATTCTACATATCACATGGAAGCCAATCCACTACCTAGGCGCGATATGCTAGGAGCTGCTTTGCATGTGATTAGCGAGTGCATATGGTAAGTTTAAGGTATCTACCACAGGACCGGTTGGTCGTACTTGAACCCGTGACCTCAAGCCAATGGATTTTTAAGGTTCCCATTACTAGACCGATATTGGCCAAGTTTGAACACGTGACCTCGGGTGTGGCGTTTTAAGGTCCTGAATGTTGCATATGATGTCTTTTGCGTCAGAATAGGGTCAATATTATATATTGGAGATGCATCTTTAACGTAATAGTTGACCCAAGGCTAAGCTTTTATTTGTTTTGCAAATTGATTTTTGGAATCCCCATTACTAGACCGGTATTGGCCAGATTTGAACCCATGACCTCGGGTGTGGCATTTTAAGGTCCTGAATGTTGCATATGATGTCTTTTACGTCAGAATAGGATCAATATTATATATTGGAGATACATCTTTGACGTAATAGTTGACATAATAGTTTTTTAATGGTCACTATGTACTTTTGACCTGCAAGAATTTACGATGGAGTGCATTCCTGGCCTCATTTAGTACCATCAACCGCATCCGCTTTATGGACTTTTAATGTGTTGTGCTGGAGTCTCCCATAGCAAGTCTTAACTTAGGTTTTGACCACATTTGGTACCATCAACCGCATCAGCTTTATGGTCCTTTAATGTCTTGTGCTGGAGTCTCCCATATCAAGTCTTCATCTAGGTTTTGATGGTGGCTATGCTAATGCAACAGACCTGAAAGAGACATTTGCTTTTGTTTTGCAAGGGTTTTTACATTTGGAGGTCTTTATATCTCATCTATCATCTTCCGACAAGCTCGCACTGTAGTCTTCTTAAAATATTCATGGTGCATTTGGTCAAAGACGTCTGACATTATTGTTTGTGCGCAACTTGTACAATGTTTGTACATAATCTAAGAATGTAGTCTGAAGATCATTCCATGGAAATGAGCCCATTTAGACCCCAAGGTGTGTAAAGAATTCACACCATTAAAAAACTCTTTGACACTGGTTCATCTTCTTCCTCAAAGTTTGTTAACAACTTAAACATTGGCCGTGAGAACTTTGCAAGATAGGAAGAGCATATGAGTAACATAATGCAGTGACAAAATTTGTTCTTAATTTTAGAATCCTCAGAGACTCTGACCATTTTATTTGCTTTGTTGGCAAATGCGTAAACACTGACCATGAGAGCTTTGCAAGATAAGAAGAGCAAATGAGTAAAAATATGCCCTAAGCATGTACATGATGCATAATGTTATGTGTGCCTTCAATCCATCCAAGAGGTAAATGCCAAGAGTGATATATTTTGCTAGGTGCCGTCAGACAAAGTGACTAAGTGACTGTTTGAAACAATTAATATACATTTATGTGCATCATACATTTTATTACATTATAAACGCTACGTATTTTTCAAAGACGATGATGGATACCTCCGTCATCATTCCTTGTAAAAAAAAAAAAAAAAAAATTCGGCTATGATGCATCCACACAGGCAAAAGCAGGAGACCAAAATATCTCTCATAATATTAGATGTCTTTATTTTGCTTGTCCTTTATCTTTGTATTATTATACAATGCGATGTACCAAAAGCGCTTGTCCTTTTCATCTTTGTTGATTTGACTAGTAGTTCACTGTAACCATTGCAATATACAAAGCTAAAGATAGTATAATATGTATAATAAATCTTCCAACCATTTAGATTTCCATCATACATAACTAATATATAATAATAGATAAGTGGGAGCAAATGAGTTGATATGCACAATCTTACATTCTACCTAGGATGTCACAACTTTGGCCTTTTGTTTCAACTACCATATTTCTTAGGAGGGCATATCTATTCTTTATATAAGATGTATGTGTATGTAGGGTCCGGAATGAAAAGGAAGTTTTCCAAGAGAGAGATTGCAGATTGAAGGGAGGATCTACGAGGGCAAATATTTAAGCCTAATATGGGTTCATAGTGTGAGAATGTGATAATTTATAGGCAATCAACAATGGCATTTATCAACATCTTTTTTTTTACCAAATCTCTCCTCTCTTTCGAATTGAATAATACTCAGAGAAGTGTATGCAATCTCATATAAATAATTTCTTTTTCTCATTCGAGGATTGTTGCTTAAATTCTTCCTCCTTGCATAGCCTACAACGAACATTTACTCCACTCTTGATGTATAATCAAAAGCGCGCAATTTCCTAGTCAAAACATAGTTGCTTTTATTCATACTCTTATCTGGGAAATCAAAGTTTGCGATTACACCTGCAATGGTATAAATCGCACAAGCCTTGGGTTACAACTAATCTACAATTTTAATTGTTAGTATCTCCTTTGGGATGACAGTTTTATTGCCTTCTTTATTATATAGAGTAACAGTTTTAGATGGATGGATGGATGGACGGAGAGATATTAGTTTTGATGTCATGCCACTAGGCGCCATCCAACCGGACATGTGACCACACACCATACTACATTGCTTGGTTGGGCCCTGCACCAACCACCTTACATTGTCTCTATTGGGATTTAACCCCCAACAATACCGAGTGCGATTCTGGGCGTTTGACCCCATCAAAACTAGTACATATGCCTTGAGACCATAAAGATTTAGCATCTGTCATTTTTAGTCAAACCCTCTCAAGCAATAGATCATATATATTAGGATCATTACCTGGATGTTTAAAAGAAACCACTCGAAAATTTGTAGCTGATATGATCCTCATACTCTAGAGATTGATAGACACTTTAATAAACATTCTTATGGAACTTATTTTCCCATTAGTGAAGTTTATCAGAACTAAAGATGTGAGTTTATCAATATGAAGCCCTATTTGTTGCATTGGGACCAGACCCGCCATCCAAATTCACATTGTTTAAAGTTGGGAAAGTTACCAAATTGCCCTTCAACTTTAAGGAAATTTCAACGATGCCCTTAGGAGACCCATTATTTCGAAAATGCCCTTCGGGCATTCCACGGGCAGGTTGGGCAGAGTTTTTTGGGCTGTTAATTTAGGGATTAGTTTACAGCATTCCTAATCCCAAGACGATTAGATCACAGACGATTCCTAATCCAAAGACAATTAGCACAAACGAATGCACATGGCCAGTCAGTTGGAGAAGTTTGCCCTTCACATCCATTCAACAGATAGAATATTGTAGATCGGCAAATGTTCATGCTTCAAGCAAGCTTCAACAAGCTCTTATTCGGTTTGTAGTGTAATTCATAGACCATTTCAAGTTGTTGTTATTGTAGTGTAATTCATAGACGATTTAAGGCTGGATAGCTTAGGTGTTGTGCATAAGCTGCTATGCACAAGTAGCTGTTGTAGATAAGCTTTGTTTACCCGCTGCTTTTGCATTTGCCTTGTTTGTATTGTTTGCTTTTGCATTGTTTACCTGCTGCTGTGTTTAACACCGTTTCCTTTTGCATTTCCAACCAAAGGTCGTTGTATTTGTTTCTCAGCTGCATAGCAAAGATCGCTCCTTTTGTTTACCAAAAATTGTTGTATCTGTTTACCAGCTGTATTTGTTTACCAAAGATCGATGTGCATATGCTTTGTTTCCCTCATTTCCAACTGAACATGATCGCTACCCTAAACCCATGATCGCTATCCTAAACCCAGGATCGCTGTGCATATGCATTGTTTCCCACATTTCCAACTGAACATAATCGCTACCCTAAACCCATGATCGCTGTACAAACCCAAACCCATGTCGTTTTAATCTTAAACCCTAATTCGTTGCAATAACTATGAACCACGATTCCGCTATTTTGCCATTATTCTTTGATTTTGAACTCTACCAAAAGTGCTAACCCCATTTTCCACAGGA
>JAANSK020314152.1:0-19087 GCA_011763485.2 Isoetes engelmannii
AATATTCATGTTGGTAGAGCATCCAAGATAATTCATGCCACTTGTGTTCTTTGGAATTTCTGTTTATTTGAGGATCTGGGTTTGGACATGCTTGAAGTTGAAGAGAATATTCCAGACATCAACTATTATGAGATCGAGCAAATGAACAAGAGATTCAAGAAGGAGAGAGATCAAGTTAGGCATATTATCTTTCAACATTTAGATGGACAAAACATGGTCATGAACTTGAATTGAAGAGTGGATTTTTTATAGTTGAAGGTGTTCTAACACTCCTTTTAATTATGTAATTACAGTAGTTTATGATTTGATTGTTTTGGATAATTTAATTTATGCATGTGATCTTGGGTACAGTTGTTTGTCTTCACTTGTTTTTGGGTTTGTAGCTGTTTTGGCAGACTTCTGGATTCAGGTGTTGGCTTTAACAATATTCACAGTGGTAGGTGGGATTTCGGACTTCGATCAAAGCCCATTTTCCATGATGTCGAACATATATGCACTCCACATGGGCACGGGCCCGGGTTCGAGGGGTCTGTGCCCATTCTAGCAGTCCGTTGTCGAGAACTATACCTCCCGTGCAAGCATAGTTGTTGGACCAATTGCTCAAACTTGCCACTGCTAGAAATCCTCCCGACCGCCCTTGTTGAACGAGTTTATCAACTGCAGCAGCTTGATGAAGTCCGTCGGGATGTGTACTTGCACGTTCTGGCTGGAAAGTGCCAACGACAGAAGTGGCATGATCAAAAGCTTCGCAAGAAGCTCTTCCGTATTGGTGACACCGTGGTTCTTTTTTATTCCAGATATCACACATATCTGGGCAAGTTAAAATTCAGATGGCTCGGACCCTTCCGCATTCAGGCCAATCCATTTCCAGGAGTTTTTCAATTACAAGAATTGGATGGCACCCCAATCCCTGCACATGTTAATGGCTTCCCCCTCAGATCCTATCATTTGTCTACTCCATCCCCTCCATCTTCCGTTCATTCCATTCCATCTTCATCATCTTCAGTCATCATCACCGACACTCCATTTCCATCTTCTCACTCTTTGGATCATTTCCATGATCCTCTTTAAAATTTTCTGTTCATAATCCTCCAATTTTTGTACATATTCCTTTCTTCTAGGTTCTCTAGTTACTATTCTCACTACAATTGTTTTTGGTCACATGATATCTCACATGATTTTCTATACGACATGCCCGATCACAAGATTTTGACACAATTCCTCTCCCGGTATCACACACCTCACTCTTCCATGCTTACATCCCACACGATTCCACCCCACACACGATTCTCATTCACAAATTTCACCATGCACAGTCACATGATATTTCACACGACACAATTGTCTTCATGCTATTTGACACGATTTCTGTCATGCCTTCTTCCGGGCTGGCACATTTTTGTTGGCATCGCCATTGCCACCTCCTCCCTTTCCTTTCCATCCTGTCACTTCTGCCACATCAGCCATCCATACTTTGTCATCGTTTCACTTTTTCATGTACGACGCCCACTTTGACCCTCGTTTTGTACGCCGACACCAGTGGACACAGGGCCAAAGAGTAGGTACGCACCGCAACTGGGTGTATATACCAAATAAGTTTGGGTGGACCACAATTGACAACACTCTCAGGGGTGTCCAACACTTTGCTGATACAGCTTGCTCATTGCCAGATCCTGATGTCTATCAGCAAGGGGCATACTGCATAGCACTGCGATATCTTTTATTGCTGTTAAAAGAGAAATTCAACATTTATCACTTCAATCCTAATGCCAATCTCAGCAAGTGGGGCATTTGAGGACCTTCTGCTCAGCAAATGCGCAAATGTGTCGAGTTTGGTTCATGAACTTCTTGAAGAAATGATATGGAACCAATTCCTCCAGGTCGCGCACACCGACATTGCATAGATGTCTCCTCCATGTGATAGAAGACGCATATCCTACCATGTTGGCCATCAAAGGAGAAAGCTCGGTCCCCACACTGTGCAACAGGACCAGTGGAAAATCCCAGAAAAAGACTGGCCTCCTGTGGATGAATTTCCGACGCTACTCAGGATACTGAATTTTGAGTCGATGGGGGGCAGTGTTAACATTGACGCCCAGTCAATGTTATACAAAGGCCTAACTACTTATGGGTCATCATCAGGCAGATGCAGGAGAGTGATTGTGCCAAGTAAAGTAAGGCACGCAGCAAAAAATGATGACACAAAGGGTTGCACGATTTTGGGCACGACACGATCTTGGCCACACACACGATGTTCAGCACGACCAAGAACATGATCCTGGGCATGATTTTGAGCACGCCCACGACCATGACTGGCAGTTAGGAGTCTCTTTCGATGCAACAAATTCAATTACCTGCAGATTGAGACCTCTGACCAGATCCAACAAACTTTAGCTAGTTGCGGAGTGGGGTACTCATGCCACCATCAGGCCACGACCCAGAGATCTATAAAAGACCTCACTTCGGATTGCACAACGGTCCAAGATTGATCGCCCTTAGTTGCCGACAGTCCTGCTCCTTAGTGCGCCTCTGGATTTTTGAGTATCTCCTTGTTTTTCATGAGTATTACCTTCCAAATCGATGTATTTTTCATATATGAATGAATTCCATTGACTAACCGCCTAAGATTGTCGAAGTATTTCAATAATTGAGTAATATCTGTGAAGTTCTTGAGTCTGCAAGTTTATTATGCGTGCAAAGTTTCATCAGATGTTCAAATTTGTTTGATTCATCTCTTTTGTTGCAAAGTTTTCCGAAAGCACTTTCAAAATCCTGCGTGACGTTGAGCAGGCTGATCCCTCGAGTACAAAAGATCACCGAATCCAGTGAATTTGCTCAGCCCAATCAGCCCGAACTCCGGCCACTTAACAACCGCCGCAATAAATTTCTTGTATTGTAAGTTTGTTACTCTTCCGATAAATCTTGTTTCATGTCGGATGTATGGCATCACAGCTTGATTTCTGCAGATTTAGAAGCATTTAGCCACATCAAGATGTTTGGTATCTTATAAATTTTACCAAAATGATAGCTCCCAAGATAACTTTTGAATAAGAGGCTTTATTGGACTCTAAGCCAACGCTACATTCAACAAAGGAGATCGAGTTTAAAGTTAAGACATATGATTATGTGTCAGTGAACTTGAATCATGGTATCCTCATTCACTTCCCCCAAAACAGTCCATCTGTTAGTGAGGTCAAGCACTGGATTACCAAAACTCAGTTCATTCCTATCATGTCCATCCTCAAGCTTGACATCAAAACCTTTCAGATTATTTGTAGGGAAGAGAGAAGTGTTAAGGTTATCTTAACTAAAAGAATCCAGTCTATTTATAACCATCCAGTTTATATTATGAAGTGGGACCCGAGCTATATTCCTGGAGATTTTTCCACCATTGCTACTACTACTTGGATCTCTAGCTCCAATCTCCCTCATGGTTTCTGGACTCTCTCATCTAAAGGCTATTGCCTCCCCTTTGGGGGAGGTAATTCAGATCAACACTCCTCAAACCAATTTCCCAAGCATTTGTATCCAGAAGAAGATCTATTCGAGCTGGGAAGAGACTGTTAAGTGCAGAATTGGCCCTGGTTCTGTCATCAACCTTAAGAACAGCTACTCTAAGAAACCAGTGGCCAATTCTCCAGCAAAGAATAAAGGTAAGGAGAAGGTTGTGGACAAAACTGACCAAAAGGTGGAGCCTAAACAAGGTATGGTTTGGAGGCCTAAGACCCAGCAAAAAGGTATGAATGATCCGAAGGGGCAGGAAGGAGAAAGCAGTCAAGGTTTGTTGATTGATTCTACTATCATCCCTCATGTCTATAGTAAGTTGGTTGAAGATAGTATCATTTTCCAGTTTCCTTCAAAAGTTATTATCAATATTAACCCCATCAAGATGAGTGTCTCCACTATAAATCTTGGGGGAACTAATGATCTCTTACCTCTTTATAAGGACTCAGGACAGGATCAGCATATGAATCAAGAGAATGACAGAAGTACAATAAGTTCTGAAAGTGCAGATGACAGAATTTCAGATTTGATGGATCTAGCCGAGACCTTGGACTGGTCCATGGTCACAAACAGAAAAAAAAAAAAGAAAAAAAAAAAAAAAAGAGAGTAAGAAAGTGGATAAAAGCACATTCTTGGGACCTCTTAGAAGATCTCCAAAGAAAATCCTCCCTCCACCCAATGGATATAGATCTTAAAGGGATTACTTGGAATATCCAGGGGATCAATTCCAACATTAAAGGAGGTAGATTGAAGGTTTGTCTTAACTCCATGAATTTGGATTTTGTATTCTTCCAAGAGCATAAGTTGCATGAGGATAATTACTCAGATATTATTTCTAGTGTTTTACCTTCAAATTTTCAGCATTGGTCCTTAAGAGCTAATAACACCTCGGCTGGATGTACTATTGCATGGCACAATAGAATTAATTTTGAGGGCATCCAGATGATGAATGACAACACCATGAGGTGGCAAATCATTCATGGAAGAGTAGGCAATTGTAGGCTAGCTCTAGTTAATATTTATGCTTATCATCAACCTAATGAAAGAATCTCTCAGTAGAATAGCATAAGGAATGGCTTGAATAGCATTTTGTTTGATGAATGCATTTTTGGAGGTGATTTTTACATGGTTTCTCACAGCTATATCAGAAACATGAATTTCAGAGGGCTGACTGATGAGGAAAATGTAGCTTGGAGAAATCTTCTAGATGGTCACAACCTCACATTGGCCAGAGTGGTTCCCTACTCCTTCAGCTGGAATGATCATAGGGAGCAACATGTTTGTTGTCTCCATGACAGGTTCTATCTTTCAGAAACTTTGTGAAACAGTAGCTCCAGGGTCACTAATTTGACCAATTACACCCTCTCTGATCACTTTCCTCAAGTCATTGCTATTAAGGGCAACAATGTGACCAGAAAAAGGAATTCTTATTTCAAATTAAATACTAACCTTCTTGATCATGAGGATTTTTTCGCTAATTTACAACAGGTGATCAGCCAGGAGGCTACTCCAAATGGTCAGGATGGTTGGATGGACCGGTGGGGTTCGAGTAGCTAAGAGGATAAAAAATTGGATCAAGGTTTGGGGGAAGAGCATTTTCCAAAGGGAGACCACTCACCTTCAGAGCTTGAGAAATAATTATAATTTAGCTGAAGGGTAGGAAAAGGAGGACCTCAAAATTCAGATTGAGAGGGAGGAGATCAGAATTGCTAAGGGATGGAAGATAAAAGCCAAGATCAAAGAATTGAAGGAGGATGAAAGAAGTAACTCTAAGTACTTCTTTATCAAAGCCAAGGGAAGGATTAAGAGAAATCAGATTTACAACATCTTATAGGATGGCAACATTATTGATCAGGATGAAGAAATGAAAAGAGCAGCAAAAGAGCACTTCATCAAAATTATGGGGACTGCACAAGATGCTTCTTATCAAGAGATAGATGCCTTCTTGAATATTCAGCCAAGGGTGGATGAGGACATGAACACTTCTTTGTCTAGACTCTTCACCAATGATGAACTCTTTCAAGTGGTAAAGGACAAGGAGAATGGTAAAACTCCTGGGCCAGACGGGCTGCCAGCTGAATTCTACAAGAAAGCTTGGGGGCACATTGGAGATTACATAGTGCATATTGCCCATGAATTCCTCAATCACAAGGCTTTGGATAAAAGAATTAACACTAGTCTCATTGCTCTCATTCCTAAGATTGATGTGCCTGTTTCTTTTTCAGATTATAGACCCATCTCTCTTTCTAATGTGATGTACAAGATTATTTCAGGGGCCTTAGCTTCAAGACTCAAACCTATCCTTGATAAGATCATCAGCAGAACTCAAAGTGTTTATTTAAAGGGCAGGTTCATTTTGGACAATGTGGCTGCTGCATCTCTAGGCATCACTTGGGCCAAGGATTCTAACCAGAACATTGGGCTCCTCAAGCTGGATATCACCAAGGCCTTTGACACGGTCAGCTGGGCTTTTCTAAGCAGATGCTGCCAACATCTTGGATTTAGCAGAGAGGTTATTCAAACTTTTTCTGCAATCCTAAGAAACTCTAGATCTGCTGTTTTGATCAATGGGGAATGTAGCCCCTTCTTTGACATAAGAAGAGGTGTTAAACAAGGGTGCCCCTTGGCCCCTTTTCTCTTTCTTATTGTCATGGACAATCTGCATAGTAACTTTCAAAAGGCCAAAGAGAGAAATTTGATCCAGAGGCTTAGACTTCTAGATAATGAAGAAGTTGATGAAATTCTGAATGTTCACTTTGCTGATGATACCTTCCTCTTTATCAATTTGGATGGCAACTCAGTTCAGAATGCCCAAGAGATCCTGAATAGCTTTGGAAGTTGTTCTGGCTGCATGATCAATCCAGTCAAGACCAAACTGATCTTAAGAGACCAGGTAAAAGGGGATGAGGCCGCCCTCACCCTAGGATGTATCTCCCCTACTACTAAATCTAAAATTCTTGGTATCCCTTATGCTATTTGGGCTAATGCTAGTGAGCTATGGGATGACCTTATAGATAAGTTCTACAGAAAGGTTGACTCCCTCAACTCTAAGTTCCTCTCTAAGAATGGGAGGGCTATTTTGGCTAACTCTGTAATTTCTTCCTCTCAAGTTTATCAATCTTCTATTATTATGGCTCCTAAAACGGTGTATAACAAAATGCAAAGTATTATTGGAAGATTTGTTGCAGGTGGCTCTAACAGGAGATGCTGGGTGCCAGTCTCAATGCATGAATGCTGCAAAAGTAAGAAAAATGGTGGTCTGGGGATCATCAACATCGAAAAGTAGGCTACTGCTTTGTCAGCCAAATACTTCTATAGGGCATGCAATGACCAAATCACCCATCCTGTTGGCACTCTTATTAGACATTATATTGGTAAGTGCCATCCCTTTGGATGGAGGAGGTTGAAGATGCATCTCCCTTATAGCATCTACTTCCAGTTTTCAGTCCTTGCCACTACTCCCATGATTACCAAAAAGTGGATCAGGGCCTGGAATCAGGTAAGAGGTATGCACTCTTGAAAGGACGGTCTCTCCCATGGCCAGCCAATTTTTTGGAGCCCTTCCCTCATCCTTGACCACCTTGATACCTGTCTGGCCATGCATTTCCCTGACCTTGCCAAGCGGTGAACTATCAGGGGAGTCATTTACATAAGATATATTGATATCAACTTTGATTATCACAACTCTCCTATTGGGGATCTTGGACCTGAATCTGAGCAGCTTTTTAATATCATATCTCAGAGAATTGCAGGAGGTAACTAGCACCACTCATCTGACATGTGGCAAATCAATGGGATCAATGGATATAAAGTTAGCAAAACCTACAGATATCTGAATAGAGACCAGCAGATTACTATTCATATCAAATGGCAGGTTGATCAGGATAGAGTGTCTAGAAATCTCAAATTCATGTGGAAAAGTCCTATTCATCCCAAGATCAAAGCCTTTATGTGGCAGCTTTGGCATAAGGCCTTGGCCACCAACAAAAAGAGATGGAGGCTTGGGATGTCTAACTCTGACATTTGTGTTAGATGTTTCCAGGATCAGGAAGATGAGGATCATCTGTTTAGAGGTTGCCTTTGGGCAAAATGGATTCTTGAACTTGCTAAGCAAGAATTCAATATGCCAAGCCTTCGAGCTTTGAGTTCTATAGACTTATTCTTTCCAGAAATCCCAAATTGGAAGTTTTACCTTCTTTTGTGGAAAATATGGAAAGGAAGAAATCAGTTTATCTTTGAAAATGAAATTGTTTGGCCCTGTGCTGTCATTAAGCAAACCCAGTATGACATTGACTGGATCAGGGAAGTGTTTGGTATTCAAGTCTGAAACTAACTATTCTTCTTATTCTTTTTGACAGGCAACATTCTGATTATGCATAAGAAGCTAAGGTGGAGGAAGATCAATCTTAACTTGAGTGGTCAATGGCTCTCACAGTTTGGGGTCGAGCTGGCTACTTACCACCATGGCAACTGCTTTTGTGACTGTGCCTACGGCACAATATATAATGCTAAGAGATATCTGGTTTGTGAAGCTAAGGATAAGAAAGACAGATTTAATCTTGGAAAAGCTCATCTATGCAACTGCCCCTACTATTTGTTCATCACAATCAATAGGGCATGGGAAGGAAAGATCATGGAGAAGGAGAGCCCAAGACCAGAAGATCATTAGGCTGATCCAGTTCATTTTCATGATACTTGGAAAAACTCTTATCACATTTTAGTGTGAATCTAAGTCTAAGTTTATGTTACTAAGGCCTTTAGGCCTGTTTTGAGACTATGTCTTTTATATTTTCCCAAAGGGTCTAATCAGCCCTTGCATAAATGGTCCTTTTTGTAAAACATATGCATATACATATGTCCATATGTACTCTTTCTTACACCTTTAATATACAAACACCTTCAATTAAAAAAAAAAAAAAAAAAAAAAAGAAGAAGAAAGAGAACCAAAAATTACATAATTCAGCCCTTCGAGACATGGTCTAGTGGCAGGACCTTAAACCACCACACTCGAGGTCACAGGTTCAAACCTGACCAATATCGGTCTAGTAATGGGGACCTTAAAATTCCATTGTCCCGAGGTCATGGGTTCAAGTATGATCAATTGGTCTTGTGGTAGAGACCTTAGACCTTCCATTACAGTCCTGTGGTAGAGACCTTAGACCTTCCATATGTAATGGATAATCACATGCAAAGCATCTGGTAGAGACCTTAGACCTTCCATATGTAAGAGACCTTAGACCTTCCATATGTAATGGATAATCACATGCAAAGCATCTGGTAGAGACCTTAGACCTTCCATATGTAATGGATAATCACTGCAAAGCATCTCCTAGCATAAAATTGGAATGATCGTGTCTAAGAGTGCATTGGCTTCCATGTAATCTGTGATCTGTAGAATAAAGTGAAGTAGAATGTTGATGTGATGATGAATAGACTGGCGTTCTTCAATAAAAAAACAAATTACATAATTCAAGACGACCCACTCCATTTTGATGGCATGGCCATGTGGAGGCAGTGCACGAGTCTCTCTAGTTGAAGTTGAAGAGGAAAGTCGTTGGGCACCATGTGAACGTCCAGGATGATTGATGCTCCTTCGTTGGAATGATCGTGTCTAAGAGTGCATTGGCTTCTGTAGAATAAAGTGAAGTAGAATGTAATCATGATGTGATGATGAATAGACTGACGTCCTTCAATAAAAAAACAAATTACATAATTCAAGACGACTCACTCCATTTTGATGGCATGGCCACGTGGAGGCAGTGCACGAGTCTCTCTATCTGAAGTTGAAGAGGAAAGTAGTTGGGCACCATGTGAACGTCCAGGACGATTGATGCTCCTTCATTGGGGTGCTTTCTCCTCACGCGGTTGCTATCGAACATATTCGCTAGCATGGGCAGCTATGTTGAGGGGGGTCAATACTCGCCCTACTTGCCATCACGATCCTATGCACAATAGCGAATATTTTGGGCGACAAGGAGCCGTACACTGTCTACAGGTGTGTGCGTGTCTTGGAGTGTGCTCGCCTCCCTAGCGTGAGACCCTTGATGATATGGGGGACTTTCATGCTCGAGATCGTGAGTAGATGGTCATCGTCGTTGTCGTTGGGATTAGTGGCGTCGTTCTGGGTTGTCGTGGCTGCCTCCGGAAGAACACCCGGCCTCAAGCATAATGACACCCCCAAGCATATGAAAAAAAGAATAAGGGTGCATATCCACCCTACATATACGAAACATTTATTAGAATATCAGAAATACAAACGACTAATCTATATTTAACCTAGCCAGTAATTCATACCAAATCTGCAAACTGGTGTAGGTGGCGGTGGCGGGCAACGATTGATCCAACTTCTTCCCCTCGCATGGGCGACCACGGTTTTGTCATTGTCCAAAATGTTGCCAATCCACCAAGCTAACAGGGTTGGCAACCCAAAGTAGGCCATGTGACTGAAGCTCATGATTGCTGGGTATGCACAAAAACCCCTAAGTTATTGGTATTGAGTGTGTTGAATGGCATATTAACAAATTAAGAAATCTTAGTTACATAGAAACTCCATTGCACATTTAACAAACTTAGTTTTATTATATTGACGAAATAGAAGTTTGCTTGACCAATTGTTGTCCAATGACACCAAGCATGAATAAAACCTAACATGTCTTACCTTCCAAAAGCCTTTTGGTGTGCTTCTTACTAGTTTTCATAGGTGTTTGCCACATTTATGGTGATGAGGAAGGCAGGTGCAAGTTCCTATCATGTTGCGGCAAAACAGTGTGAGGTTGCTGCTACTGTGGTGATGTGTGACCTCCCAACTGATGCAACACAAGGGATTGGAGTTTCAGGGGTTGCTTCAGTGATGGCTCCCATGGTTCTTGATAGTGCAGATTTTCCTCCCCCTACAAGGCATGGTGAGTAAGGGAGTTGATGATCAATGGGTTGTGCTTCAAACATGTAAGACTTCTAATTCTCTGCTCATGTGAATGGTGGTGCTTGGAAGTCTTCTAACTCAGTGTAAAAACTTTCATATCAATGTTTTGGGGACTGGCTTTGTAAGGATGTTTCTGCTCTTTCTACTAAAGCGATGGTATCGGCTGCTTTGCAAGTATTATCTGAAGGGTATATGGATGAGCTTTCTACAATTTTATATACTTTGAAAGCTCGTCAGGCCCAAATTCAACAACAGCTGTCCCCAGATGAGCTTTCTTATCAGACAGATCGTCACGATGTGGTTCAGCCCTTCGGTATTCCTGTGGTTGAGGTGGATCATGAAGCTCATCTTAAGTGTGCTGAGAACTTGACCTCCTGTGCGGTCCTTGGCTATTTTGCTGGTGGTTTTCTAGATTTTTCTCAGTTTCTTACTTGGTTGTCTCGTCATTTGCATCGCTTCCAGCTCTCTCCTTTTCCATCCATTAAGCTGTTAGTGAAGAATTTTATTTTAATCATGTTTGACAATAGTGATGCTCTTGATTCCTTAGTGGCAAGAGGAATAGATCCACTTGGTGAAGAGTATCTGATGTACCAGGTTTATTCTCCTGAGTTTACTCCAGCCAGATCTCATGGCTCATCTATTCCTAGTTTCAATTGCTAATGGGATTGGGACTCATATCTCACACTCTATCATGAATGGTCTGAGGATCTGTGTCTCTTTGCTAGTTGATTCTCCCATCCCGGATTGTGTTGTGGTCAAAAGTGGGCCATGGTATAAGTTGGACCTTCAACTAGTGAATGGTTTTGGATTGACCCATCTCTTTTCAGATAGAGAGGCGTTCATTAGCTTTCAACGTGGTTTTCAGGGTACACGTCTGAGATTCCATCTTCTCAGGTTTCTACCACCACTGCTACACTTACACATTCTTTTTATTAGCCTGTTCAGGTTCCTGTTGCGGTTTCACATTCTCTAGATCAACCTGATCATGTTCCTACTACGTTTTCATACTCCCTTGATCAGCCTTATCAGGTTCTCGATGATCCTCCTTCTCAGGTTTCAGCCTGCATTGCTAGGATTCATATCCTCTTGATCAACATGTGGTTCTTTCCTCTCAGGTTCCTGTTCCCATTGTGTCGTCTTCATCACTACCTAATCAGCCTATGTATGCAGATGAGGTTGATCCTACCTCGGCCCTTGTGGTTGCTCCTCATGATGGTGGTGTTTCTTCCCAGCCAGAATACCCTTGGCAGAGAGTAAACATGAGGAAGGCTGCTAGAAAGAAACCTTATCTGAGGTCTTTTGATCCTGATTACGATGATATGATGCTGGCGAGGCATGCTAGGGCAGCGCAACGACTAGCAACGTGATTGAACATTGTATATGGGTGGCTGTGCTTAGGGAAATCAGTTGCTCTTCTAGGTTTTTGTTCCATTATGTAGTGTACTCATGACAACATATCATGATTTTTCTATTGAATATGAGCTTACGTACTTCAAAACAAAGGAAAAAAGAACCTTAAAAAAATGCATCATCTTAGAAGACCATAAAGCACCTCCTTAAAAACTACACTTACCAATAAACCACACTTCAAAAACCACACCACCTTAAAAACTACCCCTCCTAAAAAAAAAAAAAACTACACTTTTATTATTAAAAACAACACCAACACCAGCGTCGAAGCGGGATTGGAGGTCGGATTGGAGTTCATCCTAGAGGCCGCGATTGGCAAACCAGGCTAGCATCAGATGGAGATCAGATGGAGATCGGATCATGATTTTTCTATTGAATATGATCTTACGTACTTCAAAACAAAGGAAAAAAGAACCTTAAAAAAATGCATCATCTTAGAAGACCATAAAGCACCTCCTTAAAAACTACACTTACCAATAAACCACACTTCAAAAACCACACCACCTTAAAAACTACCCCTCCTAAAAAAAAAAAAAACTACACTTTTATTATTAAAAACAACACGAACACCAGCGTCGAAGCGGGATTGGAGTTCGTCCTGGAGGCCGGATTGGCAAACCAGGCTAGCATCAGATGGAGATCAGATCGCATTGGGCATCAGGCATCAGGCATTACAGTGATTGCTCTGGTCAGGATTGGCAGTTGCTTCTGCTTAGCTTGCTCTTGGACACCCAGTTCCCTTGTTCCCACGGCCCGACTCTTGAGGGAATCGCTTCCTACAACCATAGCTGCAGCCCTGTCCCTGTTGCGCTCCTACATAGTTTTGGCCCTCCAAATTTAATTTGGGGCCCCAATATCCCCTACGGCGCAACACCCACTGAATCCTACCAGCTTGATTCCCCTCTCATGTTCATGCTACTGCCCTGCCATCAGAATTTCCAGCAACCACAGCTGATTGGCCCAACAACATATTGTGTTGCGTTCCCCCTAGTTTGGCTTCTCTGAATTCAATTCCAGACCCGATTTTTCCTAAGAGTGCAACACCTCTTCTTTTCCAAGTCCAGCTCGGTCTTCTTGGACTCCCTTTACTTGGTTACTGAAGTGCTCCGGATTTTACTTCAACTCAGTTTACCATGGCTCATAGGCCCCCTATTAGCGAGTGATTTGGTGTGCGGATGGCTATGGACAAGCCATTTGCAAGGCAGTCCTTGTTGCCACAGCGGCCTCCGCATCATCCGAGCTCCCATTCTCGTACCTAGCTCTATAGCCAGGCGCCAGCTGCTCCTATAGATTTGCCTGCCTCTCTTTTCGAGGTGCAACAACCTCTTCGAATCGGGCTCGATAGCCCTCTTTTGGATATTCAAGCCCAATGTTTCCCGCCCAAGCTCCGGGATCGCTTGCATGCTATTCATTATGCTATCGAAAAGGTTTTCAAGTCTCTGTCTGTCTCTGTTGAGCGATGGACACAGTTATTGCAGTTGCTAAGGGACTTTGTGCCAGAGTCAGTGCCAGTGGATGGAAGGTGCTGATGCTTCGGTGCAAATGTCAGTGCTTGAATCACCTGAGGAGGCATCGTCAGCTTCCGTTGCCACACAGATCGATGATTTGCAGCATGCCACCTCCACTGCTACTAAGACTGAGGACTTGCTGCATGCGCATACATAGCCAGCTTCCTCCATGCCTTCTTCATCAGAAGGTGAGTCACACCCACCTATGTTGAACTTACACATCGTCGGCCTCCCAGAAGAGGGTGATTGCTCGGCTATCGAGGAGGCACACTGCTTTTTTGCTGTGAAAATGCAGATCGAGGCATTCGGCATCGTGTCCTCCAGTCGGGTTGGAGGAACATGACCTGACACCCCCGTCACCTTTTGGTTCGGTTTTGGGATGCTATTTTCCGTCTGCATATTCTGCGGCACGGTAATCACTTGAAGGGGACCACTTGCTCCGTGCAAGAAGATCTCACCCCTGCCCAACTTTGCAGATGCAAAGAGGAACTTTGTCGGGTTCACGAGGCTCGCTTGCAACGTAAGTGGGCAGTGTACCAGAGTGGCCGTGCTATTATCCAGGATCAGTGGCCTCCCGATCCTAGGTTGTGTGGGCCTAGTCCCATACTCCTGCATTTATCTATGTTGGTGCATTTTATTTTCATTTTCTTATTGATGTTGTTTTTGTTAAGATGGGGCTCCGTCCCCCGATTTGGTTCTGCTGGGCCTTTGGCCCTATGTTCTGTACCATCACATGTCCGACAGGATGTTGCCTTTGTGGCATGACGTTAAAATTCTCTTATCTTACCTTATCTTATCTTCAAAATTAACACAAAAAAAAAAACACATATTTTTTAAAAATTAAAAGGATCTCATTAGTAAACTACACCTCTATATAAATAGATGTAGATAACTAGACATTTAATTCACAACTAGACATGTTACTCATATCGGGACCCTAAAGATAAAAAGGTTGACCTTCAGTTACAACAACAGGCTGTAGCACACGTATTCATGTCCAACAAGGGCCACACACACAAACCATTCGCAATACAATTCCAGCTACATACAGAATGTCTCGGCTTTGCACAAAGTTGCTAATGTTCGACATCACCAACACATTTCTAAGAATCGATGTCTAACATTCTCTTAGATTTCTAGCATTCATTGAAAACTCCCATTTGGTTATCTTAGATGTGTTGCCTGGGTTATTATTGGCCATGAATAGCACCTAAAGTCCTACAAATTTAACATTCAACATGTCTAGTAGAGGTGTGCACCATAGGAATTAATATAATAGCAAATCTTCCCACTCACCTGCCCCCCTGTGCGCTTGGCACAACGTGTGTGAGTAGATCCATCTTTGCAGGTGATTCAAGCGATTTCAAGCCATCGATTCAAGCGTGGCGGTAAGTTTTTACTCCCTAGTTTCCATTTTGTAGGAGAAGGGAAGCAGGGGCTCCCCTTTCCCAAAATTGGCAAACCCGCTACCAGCTACCGCTGGTCGCGTGGCGCCTGCCGATTTTGCGAAGGGGAGCCCCGGCTTCCCTTAACATATATATATAAAGATATGCATTTTACCAATTACAAACTTGCCCGAAGATGATTTTCCATATAATATGCTATATTACCTCATTTATCTATTTCTTCTTTCGTGGTAGGGCTTTTTTTATCCTAGTAATAATGGTTGTACGAGCCCTAGATCCATGGCCTATTGGTCTTCATCGACGAAAACATATATCTTATTCTTATCTATTCTATTCTAGTCTAGTCTAGTCTAGTCTAGTCTCTAGCTGTCCTTGGATGGTTATAAGTGGCATAATAGTAAAACTATCTTTAAGTGATCGTTGATTTCAAATTCAAAGCCCTATGAGAGATGCCTTGATTTCTTGTACTTTAATGTTAAAATATTGTAGAGTATCTTGTAAACTCTATAATAAAGTTCATGCACATATAAAATATACTTATGTTTCCAATGCTAACATGGGGTCTTTTGGACCATTCCTTCTTGCCTGGGCAAATAGACCATTCAAATGTATGACAATGACAAAGAAGCATTTATTAATTAATTTAATTTGTGCTTGAGATTGATGACATCAAGCAATATTGTCTATACCGCACGTCGATAAAGAAAAATATAGGGCTAGTTCCGGGACCACACTGAGCACATACACTGCTCATAATTGGCATGCCACAATATGAAGATTGCAGATCACCCTTTAAGACTAATCTTATCGTGTTCGTACCACAAAATGAGTACAGAGACCAGGGCAACCAACATAGTACAATCCAAGAAGCTTCTCGCAACAAACTGCTGTTACTGGATGGACATATTGATGGAAACACACTGACTGACTAACAAGTGACAAGCTGAAGAAGAGGGACATGGCAGAGAATTAACAAGGAATGAGATAATGAGGAGAGAGTTGGTCCTAGTGGAGACAGAAAACGCTGGGAGAAAATGACGCGTAATGCATATTCAATGGAGGGGGAAGAAGCACGAGAAGCGCAAGGAGATTAGGAATGATGAACATGATAAGATAATGCGGAGGCAAGGGGCATCTGTGAAGGAGAGACCATTGGGCAAGTAAAGAATAGAATATAATAGAATAGACTTTTTATCGTCCACGGAGGCCCGAAGGGTGGTCAATCGGATGATGCAAATAATGGGGATACACGTTGAAGGGTCAAGATACAAGGGAGGAAAAATGAAGGGTTGTGGAGTTGGAGATGTGGGAAGAGCGCAACCGTTGGATGGAGGGGGAGATCAACGGTGAAGGATTTAGAATCGTGGGCGAATGTAGTGCCTGGACACGTTAGTAGGGTTCGAAAATAAAACAGGTACGAAAAAATGTTAAAAGAAATCAGAAGATCGGGCCAAAAATTCTGGAATTATGTCATATTCTGAGCAGATGATGGATTTTTCCATGTGGGTGTTAAGGGACTTGCAAGATCTGGCGGTCCGGCATACAGAATGAAGAGGCAAGAAGGTGAGCTCCGTCTGTTTGGTGTCCAGATCTCTTCCCCGCCTCCGGCCTCCGAAAACGAAGCCCTAATGATGCGAAAATGCCTCAGCCTAGGTAATCTTCAGCATTACTCCGGCAATCTTAGTCCTCTTTCTTCTGGCTCCGGCACTGGTTCTAGCTCCGGTTTTCCTGCCCCTTGTGAACATTGGGATGCCGATGGATATGGCTCTGATGGCTTCCCTTCCTCTCTGCCTCTTTCTAGAGACCGCAAGAAAGGTATCGTATGGTTTTGTTATCCTCAAATTCATTTATTTCACATCTCTCAGCTCAAATTTGGCAGTTTGGCAGTGTATCTGAGAAGTAGAATATCTAATATGTCTTAGAAAAGAAATGTAGACTCAAATTGAGTTAAATTTGGCATTTTATGTCTGTTCTAGTGTGATTTACTCAATATGTCAATTCAGAAGAGAAGGAAATGAATAATATGTCAAATCGGCCATTGCTCTGTTATTGTTTTAGGTTGCAGCATTGCTGGAAGTAGAGTTTGAGCATGTAGATTAAGCATTGGTGATGAATTTTGCTAGGGAAGTAGATTAGGAAGCATATAGGGATAAGATTAAGTTTGGAAGACTAGGAAGCATGTATTGATAAGCTTACGTTTGGATTTTGGTATTCAGGTGTTCCATGGAGTGAGGAAGAACACAGATTGTTCCTAATAGGTCTACAAAAGCTTGGAAAAGGAGACTGGAGAGGCATAGCCAGGAATTTTGTAAGAACAAGAACGCCAACTCAAGTAGCAAGCCATGCTCAGAAATTCTTCCTTCGCCAAACCAACATGAACAAAAGAAGGCGCAGAAGCAGCCTTTTCGACATCTCATTTGAGGTAACAATCTGACAACATATCAAGCTGCTTGTATCAGTATGAAGTTCAAATTATTCATCACATTTTATGTTCAAGCTGCTTGTATCAGTATAAAATTCAAATTATTCATCACATTTTATGTTCAAAATGCAGGACAGTGCATCTGCAGCTTCAGCAGCAAAGCTGATGAGACTAGATCCACAGACTCCACAACTTAGTTCATGTTTCAATGGAGGCAAGCTTTCTTTAAGAACAGGGTTTGTGTCAGAGTGCAATGATTTCTCAGTTGTTACTACAGATCTGTCAGAAGCAAGAGCAAGAAAGGATTCATTGCTACAGCCTTTAACAATTTGGCCCGAATCGGGCTCGCCGAGTTTGCTAAAATCACAAGCAGCAGGTGTGGAATCATGTTGCTCAACACAGTTGAGCCTAGGACATCACAGGTTGAATTCCTTTCCTGACCACACAGGCGTTGAGATAACCCTAAAAAAAATATGAATGGTCAAAAAAAATGTGTGATGCCAAATGCCTCCCCACAAGATAAGGGTAGGATAAGATAATGTTTCCAAGATTTGCCCTTGTGGACCTTGACTTGTGCCATGTCATGGCAATCCCAAGGTTTGACCTTGACTTGCACCATGTCATTGCAATACCACGTGCCCTCACACTTGCCTTCCACGTCACCCATAAAAAACACTCCCAACAATAAGAGATAAGATTATTTCTTCTTATTTTTTATGTCTATACATGCCAAATGAAGGAGATCGCATGATGATAGTCATCTATGTGTCATTTCTAATGTCAATTCTTCGGCATCATTATATAGAGAGAGACCAATTGATTCTCTCAAAGAGCAATTTTTGGTGCATAATGCACTTTTACTTTTGTAATATTGTTTGCATCCTTCTCTAAAGATTGCTCAAGATACCATGGTCATTTTTGAGGGCCATATGTGAAGATAACATTCAGTCTTGGTAGTTTTTTCTTTTTTTTTCCTCCCCTTTTTTTTTCTTTTGAAGGATAAAAAAATTTTCATTTATAAATAAACTTTTACAAAGCCCTTATAGCAAATAAACACCCTCCTGAACAGTTTGAAGAAGGGATAGCTATAAAGCCCTTTCATGATACATGTAGATGCCGCCTTCTTACAATGGTAGCTTGATGAATGTTTCTCAAACAAGAGAAACATCACCTTCAAACACACACTTGGAACTTTCTCAGTTTCTCTATGAGCATGTGTACTACTTGCGTGGCTGTAGTGTATGCTTCTTTGCCTAGAGTGAAAGAGTTTCGTCTTTTTTCAGATGATCCATAATGCCCATGACCTGACGATATGAAAAGCACTGCGTTTTGAAACTGTCTAATCTAGTGTCTTGGCATTTGGACATAGTCTAGAGTCAAAATAGCACTTCTTGAGATATTTCAAATAGAAGATGAACACCTTCAAAAAAGTCAATATTTTTTAATGTTAAATCTGTATATAGCAAAATGTTTTATAGATGTATAAGTATTGGAGAGGTTGCATACGTTGGCATTCCGTTTTGAATAATTCTTTTAATTGTTTAAACCCCTCTATGTTGCATATATTTTGCTTAAGATTTTTGGGTAGTAGCTCCTATCTTTGTAAGTTTAGCACGATAAGTTCTAAATGTGCTTGAAGCCATAAATGCATGAAGTCATAAATGCTTGAAGTTGGGTAAAAGCATGTTAGGGTGTCCCTTGAAAAGTATTATTTAATGACAAAAAAATACCTAAAAAAAGGTAGCCAACACTGTATACTGTAGACCATATGTAACGTTAAATAAATATCATGGTTAAGGACTAAAAGGACTAAAGCATTCTTTTTTGTCTCGAGTAGGTTTGTTTTTGGATTGCCCTTTGTTAAGGGGCAATTCGTGAAAGGTGGTGTTTTGGGGGGGGGGGGGGGGGGGGGGGG
>JAANSK020314263.1:0-19083 GCA_011763485.2 Isoetes engelmannii
CATGGAAAAACATTTACTTACATTCTGATTTTTTACTAGCATTCTTGGCTGCGACCATTAGATTGGCGACACATGGCACAGAATGGACGCCTATCTGGTTTCCACGTTATAGGGAAGCCCATTTAGTGGGCTTTCCTTGCTGTGTCAACAGGGCTCCGCGCTGCGCGCGTCGCCCTGTTTCCACAGCAGGAAAGCCCACTGGGCTTTCCTATATACAAGAACTGCAACACAAATCCGAGATCCCCTCTAAGGAATGCGATATGTATGCCACTAGAGTTAGCTATAGTGATAAAAAAAAAAAAACTCATCTGGTAAGCCAACGGAAGCTTTATGGATAAAAGCTGCCGCCCTCGAAACTAGTTTCTCTACTACTGCCTCACTATCCCAGCCAGAGGATAAAAAACATTATCCCCTATTGTCTAATAGAATGGAATTGTAAAATGTGGAGTTTATCAAAATCTTTAGAAAGCAAAGAGTGCAGCATCTTAGAATCCACTAGTGAAATAACCATCCATCGCTCTAGAAACCAAGTTTTCAATATTCCTGAGGTGCTTAGACTACCTAACGTCTTGCTATCTACAAGGATTTAAGGATTTCAATGACTGAGATTCATTGAATCTACCTTGTTTAATCCAAACAGAAGACCTAGGCCTAAGCCCGGAACTTTGCACACTGTTGCCTTGTTGCCTCCAAGCAACATTTACATTGTGATTTGCTGAAAGGATCAGCAGGAAAATCTTACTTAAAGGGTCCCCTCCAATCACCAAAGACTTGGAATATAACCACCAGGCAAAGCCTTATCCATCGCATCTCCACCAATCACTGTAGGAAAGGGCCGCAGATTGCCAGCTACACTGTGCTATTTGATTTTTCGTTCTCAAAACCCTCTTTGCCACAGCAAGATATTAAAGTGCATTGCCAGAGCAGAGATTTATCAAAATATACCACAGCTTATAAATGCCAACAAAACATTCCAATAATACCTAAGCAGGTCTACAAAATGCCTTCTTGTTATTAAAAACCTTATCCATCACATCTCCACCAATCACTGTGGGAAAGGGCCGTAGATTGCCAGCTACAATGTGCCACTTCATTTTCGTACTCAGAACCCTGTTGCGACAATAAGATAATAAAGTGCATTGCCAGAACCAGCAGCTATAATGCCAAGACAACTCCAATAATCTTTAAGCAGGTGTACAAAATGCCTTTTTGTTACTAGTTCCTTGCTTGGTTTTGTCATAAGTAGAAACTACTACGTTCATCTAGAAAATTTTAATGCAAGTGCTAGCATTTTGCCAGGAAGCATGTGGCACGTGCACCAAGTATTAAAAGCATATGATATTGAAACTTTATTATATCAGTGCAAACAGTAAATGCCTATCATGATTTCCTTGTAGCTTCAACTGGTTAAGCTGCACATAGTGGAAGTAAAGATAAGATGCAATTGCATGGGATGCTGATCCAAAGCTTCAAAAGTCAATATTTTCTTTGAACGACGTGAACGAGAAACTTCTCATACGACTATGTCCGTCGCGACTTTAGAGACGACTTTGGAGACGGAGATAGCAGCCGATGTACACTGGAAGTGAACGCAATTCTGCAAACTGCGACACAACAAACAACCTTCTTCACTTAGAGAACAATAAGCCATGAATATTATAGTTGTCTTCTTAAGAAGCACCATTACCAGGTTTTCATGAGTATTACGAAGATACCATGGTAATGACATGGCGCAATTGAAGTCACGTTCTACTTTGCATCTTCCAGTTTACTCCTATTCTCTGCTGTTCTCTAAAGGACTATTTGTAATCCATTCTCCTGCTTTGTTTGAAACTGGCCGCTACTTGAGTATACAGCAGCACATTGCTGTAGTATCCACCTATTATCCAAGAGGACAAATCTTGGAATCGAGCTTATCCTTTTTCCTGCTTCTTGGTGGGAAAGTAAAAAATGAAGATACCCCTTGCTTCTTGCTGGTATCTTCTGTCATATCAGCTCCTTCAGACACTGCGCTTAGGTGGATCAGCAATATCCAGATCGCATTTGTGCAACTCAAGCAAATGAGCAGACCATACTTACAAGGAGATCGAGTACTACTTCCTTGTTTTTCAGCAATGTATTCTTTAAAATTGTTCTGGTACTGCTTAGGTACAAAGTCAACAAATCTGACACAGAACAGAGATCAGTGATATATACCATAATAGATAGAATTCGAGATTTAAGAAAGCTACCTATGTAATAGAAAGCTGTGTTCGGGGGCTGAAAATAGACCATAAATGGTCTCAAAGGAGTCCCTCAAGGCAACATGCTGCCCCTTCATACCCCGCATGCAACCCAAAAATCTTTTATACTCGGGTCCTGCCAGATATGCCTGAACCTATGTATAAACACATTTAACTATAGTCAATGTCCTCTCAAACAAACATGTCTGAGACCATAGCGAACATTATAATTTGTACCCAAAACCACATATCCTTTATTTTCTGTTGGAAAAGCACATTGTAATTCTAAATGGTTACCGTTTTCTGCACCCTTATTTCCTTAGTCATATGCTAGTAAGTCTCTACAATATCACGAATCATTTGTTCGAAGGACTAGATAGTCACCATTTTCAAAAATTCAGCAGCATCCTTGTTTCTTCTGTCAGCCATGTCTGACAACTTTCCTTGATCAGCTCTTCTTGCAGTTGCGGGCGGTGCATCTAATGTCGGGGCCTCCACGTCAACCGGCTCAGCTACACGAGCAATACAGGATTGCCCATGCAGATTCTGAGTTCTTTTAGCAAAAACTTTGTCATCACCAGCACTCTTAGTAACATCAGGAGTACTACCACTGGGATCAACCCTAAGAGCTTGGTTTGCTGGCACAATTTCCAATTCGTGTAATGTTTTTGCCCTCTTGGCACGATTAGCTATAAGAGTTGCAGAAAAGGATGGTTCTGGTGAAGCAACTGCACAATGCCCTCTCTGCAAAATGGAAAGCTACAGTATAATTCATTGCTGGGAAACGCTTATAAATGAAATAGTTGGCAAAAATTTTATAAAGATTTACCAAAGGAACAGTCGTTTTACGAACGAATATGCTTTCCTCATCCATGCATGGCAATGAACTTGCAATTCCTAAACCAACAGCTCCATACTTAACCAATATACAGCCAAATATAATAACCAGATGAATATAGAATGATGCATCCAACTAGTTAATGCAAACGTCCATTCCACCATGGAGGCATATATGACCAAGAATAATGCACCTGAAGTTCTAAGCCTGGCTGAGAAATCTTCAAGTTTAGTATTGGGCAACACAGGTGTATCTGAAGTGTCCATGGCAATGTCCTGCAGACCTAAGAGCATAAGACTTAGCATAAAAGAAGACCACCATAAAGAAGATAACAATAAAAGTAACCATTACCATTTCTACGTTGAGAAAGAAACTGATTTGAGCTATTCTTGTCCATTTTCTCACGAAAAAATTTAGTAAGCGTAAATGCAGCATCTCCAAATTTTGAATAGCACTGTAGAAAAAAGAGACTATGATTTTCTCTGTTTTACACCAAAGTGCATAACCTGAAGATAGAAGAATTAAACACCTTCATATAAGGCCTAAGCCAGAGAGGCATATGGGTTTGAGCAGTTCCATGTGCAAACCTGCTCAAGAAAGTAGAAGCTAGTAAAGAAGATATTGGTGTAACAAGAAGATCTTGCACAATATTCACACATATGGAACTCATAATAGTATGTTTAAGATGTTCATAGAAATGCAACCTTTCGTCGCAAAGAATAATTGCACCATAATCATTTTTATGACGTATAACTCGTCCAATTGCCTGGTTCACAGCTCGTGCAGCCTGCTGGACATACCACTCATCGCCAGTCAAACCCTGCATCATAAAACATAACGAAGAACTCACTTGGTTTCCAGTGCTCTAGTTGACTCTTTTGCATAGAGAAATCTTTTAACTTCTTATACCTTATTCTTGCCTTTCGTTGAACGTGATTGTTCATTCAAATATTCGCGTTTCAATCGTACCTAATTGGTCATAAGAAATAAATGAAACATAAGGTTTGCCCACTCTGCACTCCCTAAAACAATTGTGCATTGCATACTCATATATCGCAGATCCAACAGCCATATGAAAGTGGTCATGGAGATTAAGGACATTTTCTATACCTTGGGATCAGTTTTCATAGCATATGGTATCCCAGTTACTATGACAGCCCTCCCAGCATGATCCGCAAAATCCAGTCCCTCACTTACCTAAAGTTAAAAATATCAATTAGAGGTTATGAAAAGCAATTACATGCGGTGATCAGAAAAATCGACTCCAAAACTATGGACATGTTCTATTGTACGATGTGCAATGGAGCAATGAAATCGAGAAAGAAATCAATTAGAATCTGTACTTGAAAAGCAATGCTCTGTCCAACTTTGGACTGATCATTCGACCACCTATGTCCATGAGCAAGAAATGGCATTAAAGTGGAAGTTCCTGACCCCTAGTACCTGAATAGCCTGAGCAGACGAGCAATAGCTGCTCTTTTGACATGCTGCATACACAGGACAGATACATAGAGAACTTTTGAGCTGCTTTATTGAACGTCTAACAATACATCTCTACTCTCTTTCTGAAATACTAGTTTCAGTCTGCATATGGATGTCACATTTAGCTTTCGTGCCTTATGGACGTCAACTTATGAGTTATAAAAAAATCTTAAGCAGACAAGATCACATCAATTGACCAAAACACTACTCATTTCACTTACTTTTCCACGGCAAACTGCAAAAAAGACAGCCCCAGAAGATGCCGATTTATTTACCTTCTGAACAAAGTCCTGTAAAGAAAATGAGTTATAAGAACTTAAATGGTCTGTTTAATAAATCTATATAAACAAGAACATACACCAAGGGAACCCAGAACATAGATGGGAGACCTTTGTTATTCGGCCCCTTACCAGAAGAAGGCCTGTTGTTTGGCGTATGCCAGCCCCAGCCAATGAGGACCTAGTAACCAGACCACTCATGTCCTGATACTGAGTTATGGGCATAAACATCTCCCTAATCAGACAGTCAAGTCAAGGCCATGGGCTTTGGGGCAGTGCATTCAAGGCCTAGACTTGAATGCATTATGAGCTCTGCTGTGGATCGAGCTCAATAAAGGGCAATTGAGAGTGGGTGGAGTTCAAAGCAGCATTATGAGCTCTGCTTTGAATCGATCTTAATAAAGGGCAATTCAGAGTGGGTCGATGGATGATATTCCATCCATGTCATGATTCTATCTAGTCTAGTCATTTTCCCATGATTCTGCCTACAACAACCTCTGCTTGAGTAGGCCATGGGCTAACCTATAGCGATGAATGACCATACTATCAAGCAGGAAGACTTATAGTCAGAGGTTTAGGATAGGATCCGGGCTAACTTTGGGGTTAGAGTTGCGGTTAACGCTCCCACTGGTTCGAGTTAAGATTAGCACTGTTAATGGTTATAGGTTTCCATGGTTGCTGTTAGAGTAGGTAGAAGTCTAGCCACTTAAGTTTATGATTAAGATTAAGGTCACTTAGAAGCGTAAATCTTCATAGCACCAAGGTGACCACCCAAGCCTAAACGCCTGCTCAATCTAATATAATTTAGATTGCTAGCATGAGCTTTCAAAATCTTCATCCCTTTCTCTTTTTACAAAGTGGAACCAACACATTGTATTCACTCACAAAGGTGAGCACAGAGTTGCCACTATGTTTGAACCAGTTACTTTCTCTGTCGCCAAATACTCTCAACGAAACCCGACATCTCTTTTGTCCTCTAATAAGTCAATGCAGTGGGTGCTAAATGGTCACTTAAAGTTAGGTACTTACAGTTAGGTACTTCAGTTTTTAACATATAGACTTTAGCAGACTGTGATCTTTGCCCAAATGTATTTGAAGACTTTCAAGGTTAGATGGTCATCAGGGTAGCGGAATAGGCTTATTAATCTTAACAAAATTTGGAGAAGTTCATCAGGCAAGGTGAATTTCAAGTAGCCGATGACCCTCATACTCTCTACTTTCTGAGTCAATTTAGTAGGTTTCAAGATTTACATCGAGTTAATTATACAAAGTATTGAATCATGTGGATCATGAGAATTTTGTTTATGATCAGCCTACCAGTCTAATTTCTCAGTCCAAAAATGGAGGTTTCCAGATTCAACAGTCAAGCTCATGCATGCATCGTAAACAAAAATAGACCCAGTTTTAACTTACATCATGGGCCTGATTAAACAAAGCAGATTCTTTTGGCTCCACAACTGGCTGCTTATGCTTGCATATCCTCTCCCAGACAGTGACATTATTCCCAGCTTTAGCCTGCGTGGGTATTTCGTTTCAGCCACACATGAACCATGAAAACAAGCTTCAACGGAAAGAATCTACAAAATACTTACTGGGGTCTGCCAAGCTTCAATGGAGGCACTGAGCACATAGTAAGACGGAAAGAAAACAAGCAGGCCATTGGGAACAATGCGTGCAAAATTTACTACAAGTGGAAACATAACAAAGTAAATTCTCAACTGCATAAATAAAACATAAATTCAAGTTTTCAGCTGCTCTTCGGCTGTTTACATCCCTTTGTAGAATATGGCAAATTTAAAATAACTAGACACTTACCAAGTGCATTACCAAGCTCAAGCTTGTACTCCAAGGAATCGCGCACTTGATAGGATGAGTTCAACGGCCTCCCGGAGGGCCCTGAAGGAATCACTCCCACCCAAATTTGATTGGGTTCTATTACGTGTGGATTTTCTAACCGTATCTCAAATGCCCTATCCAGGACGCATTACAAAAGTTATTCAAAAGAACAAACAGATTATTTATTGTATCTTCTACAGGCCCTTAATTAGACCAAATTCATGCATCAATTATCAATTATCTAAGGATACCTTTGAAAGTGTCTAGCTTTGAAGTGCAAGGAAGAAAATAGCAATACAAAAACAAAAACCAGAATCTGCTATCACATTGACCATCCTGTAGTCCCTGCTACCCTGAAAATTTGAAAGATTTCTTATGGCGCTAATCCTTTTTCTTTGGCTTTTTGGCCTTCTATAAAGTCACACCTTTTAAGACATTGACTGTTTCTCCTATTATTATGAAATCTGGTGCATAAGAAGAAGTCAGCACTATTTGCTGTGGCTGATTTTCCCTGTTTGACACTGCTCTTTCTGAGTTGGATGAGCGCATAGACATATAAGAGCTATTTCTGCTCCTAAAAGTTCACAGGTGCTGCAATATGGTTGGGTTCCAAAAGAGATATTTCACTGAAAAGAAACCGTATTAGTATGGCATAAAGTGCTTCTTTAAAATTTATTGAAGCTATAGGTTCCTTGCAGCCAGGTCATGAAAAATTGGATTCTCATGTCCACAATTTTGAAAGAACCAATCATGGACTCAATTGCTGCTTCTGTTAAGAACTCACACTTCAACAAATTTCCTTTTTAAATAGTACATACAGGTTCAGTTCAGCAGCAAAGGAATCCAATGGTGCTAGTGTGCCAGAGGTTAAAATTATGGAACGGACACCCATTGTTGCAAATGCTTCCATTGCAATACCCGGGTTGAAACACCACCAGCTCAGGGTTCGTGAGTTTTTCTCATCTGAAAATGTTATTACAACCAGCAAACATCTCTCAAAAAAGCCGAAGAATGGATTGGAAGTCAAATTAAAAGATCTCGTGGGCATACCTTTCCCTTTTTCTGTGGCTTTCTTATATGGGACATGAACATGAACCTACAAGAAATAAACTTACTTTAGCTTTCTTAACCCCCAGTCTAGAGATCATGCATATGTGTTCATATCCAGCCTAGAAAAAAAAATGTTTGTGAACATATCTATTGGCTCTTTTAAATTTGGTATTGAATCCTAAAGTTGTAAAGACAGCTTGACTCGCTAGTTTCAGACACTATTGCAACTTGACAACTTTTCGTTGCTAAAAATAATTGACTTAAATCATGTAATGACAATGAGACATTGCCACAATCTCAGACCTGTAACAAGCTACCTGGACTGATACATTTCCTTGCAGTAACATTCTTTGATGTTTAAGCGAATCATCATCCTTGTGAATGTGTACCAGTTTGTTTTCCATAGCCACAATCTCAGACCTGTACGAGCTATCTGGACTGATACATTTCCTTGCAGTAACATTCTTTCTAGCATGTTTAGGATAATCATCATCCTTGTGAATGTGTACCAGTTTGTTTTAAATTTCTAACTTCAAAACTGACTGTACCACAACAGCTGACTATGCCTCTGTCAACCACAGAAATGAACCCAAATTGTTGCTATAGAAAACCACATCATATATTTGTCTAACCACAGTGGACTGAAACTATGGTTGAATCTAGTTGTTCTTTTCTATTGTAATGCAATTGTCATGTCAAACTGCTGCATGATGTTCAAATTTTTTGCAGGGAGAAATAAAGTGCAAGGATTAACCACAATGTTGATAAGATGGAGTGTTTCAAAACATTGTTTTCCCAACCGCAATGTTGCCTATAGCATTTCCCACTGGCTAGATTCTTAAGCCCCTCTAAACTGCACTGCTAAACATGCAAAACATAGCCTCACCTTTTGATTCCAATG
The DNA here is from genome assembly GCA_011763485.2 of Isoetes engelmannii. Classification (NCBI taxonomy): domain Eukaryota; kingdom Viridiplantae; phylum Streptophyta; class Lycopodiopsida; order Isoetales; family Isoetaceae; genus Isoetes; species Isoetes engelmannii. Next base: position 8,608 of record JAANSK020314263.1, read on the forward strand.
TCTATGGAAAATTAATAAGCCATGTAATTGCAACAAATGTCTATCAGCCATTGCTCAGAGAAACACAATCTTCTTGATGTACTGCAGTCAAGCATGAGTCTCATAGTTTCTTACATTGCACATCGTTAATAAGATGAAGTGTTTCAAAACAGTGTTTCCCCAACATGCAATGTTGCCTATAGCATTTCCCATTGACTAGATTCTTAAGCCCCTCTAAACTGCACTTCTAAACATGAAAAACATAGCCTTACCTTCTGATTCCAATGTCTATGGAGAATTAATAAGCCATGTGATTGCAATAAACGTCTATTAGCCACTGGAGAGAAACACAATCTTCTTGACGTGTTGCAGTCAAGGATGAGTCTCGCACATTGACATCGTATATCACCATTAAGCGGGATGTTTTATGGCTACCTCCACCTCTGCACAAACTATTGCATTGTCCTCTCCATTAGCCACCATTGTCTCGATTCTACAATATAGGAGACAAAAGTTACCCGCTCTCCTTTCAAATGAAGAAAGCAAAGCCTTAACTTTTTAGATCTCTGAACTTGTGAGATGCTGAGCATCATGGCTTCATATAGTTTGGGATAAATGGAGCTTTCTAAAGGGTCTGAACTCCATCCTGAAAACACAAAAGTGAGAGACACTTGGAGCACAGTTTCAGGCTTGGCTCTTTCCAGAACTACTGAGCTGAAGGGCGTCCACCTTAGGCAAAAAATAGGGACCCATTTCAACTTCTAGTCCCCTCATTACCTATTAATTTTATAGTACTAAATTTTGGAATGAGAATTCGACTCAAGAAGCCAGTTTTGCTTAGTAAGTATGTAAACAGCTTTAAATAAATCTTTAAGAACTCAGAAATAGAATCAAATTGATCAAAGACCGATGAGTCTTTGCTCCAGGAGCAGCACTGCAAAGCAGCCATTTCTTGCACGTCTAACACTGCAAGCAAATGCAATGTGCTAATACAGATGAAATAGATATCTAAAACAGGTACAGGATGTACTGAACAAGAAAATGAAGTCCCTTATAGAGAGACTCCCAAGGAAGTGATTCAGGATGCTGCGAAGAGACAAAATTGTCATTTCAAAGGCACCCAAACAAACACACTGCCTGATACAAAATCTGATATCTCTAGTTGAACCAGAATGGCAACCTCACAGGGTTGATGTTAACCTTGATAATTTTAGGTAATTATATTGAAACCAATTACGAGGTCCGTCTTAGCAATCTCAATGTGTTGTATAATTGATATCATAGACCTGAATACATCTACCTTCCATTTTTCGTGTATTACATGCTCAGTGTATTATGAGATACGTGGCAGGCTCTATTGCTTCTTCCAAGGGCCACATACTTATCAAAGCTAATTCGACCTGCAGATCAGAAATGTGTGCCTCTTATCTTTATCTTCGCGAAATGATGAAATATAGAAGGGACGATAATGCATGCAGCCACAAATAAACTCTCTCTATCAGTGATGAAAAGAGCCACCAGAAATCTGACCTGGCTCCATCTCAGGAGCAAAGTGGCGCTAGATGGATTCTGTTGAAGGTTTCTAAAAGAGATAAGCAGGCAGCTCGAAAGAGCTATAAGCAGTCCTTCAAGGGAAAGGGTATCACCTCATGCTTTGCTCCAGCTTCTAGAGACAACACATGAGTTACTTTATTTTCGATTCAATTTTTACCTTGGTTTTGTAACTAGGTTACATGTTATTAGAACACACATTACTTGCCCCTAGCTGTTCATACTTTAAGTTTACATTATTGGCGTCATAGACCACATCAATCTTCTGTTGGCAATAATAAATCTTCCTTTCTGTGACAATTTAGAGTGCCTTCTCACAACTGATAGACGAGCCAACGATACATATTTGAGCATAGAATTGAGCAATAATACGCTCCTCATCACCTAATATCCTTGCTTGCAGAAATGGGTAAGCTTGTTGCAGTAGCCACTAATGCATCTTTAAAGGACTGCTTGTGCATATTATTATGGAAATCTAGTACAAATTGAATAGAAACAACGCAATTTTTACATGTTTCAAGGTTCTATAAAGTTGCAACTACTATAGGTTTGAGTATAAAAAATACATGGCACTATATGTAAAATTTCAATGCAAGTAACTACCAAAGCTAAAGGAGTAATTGGGAAAAACTCTAAAGAGAACCTAGGCCCCGTGCTCCTTAAGGCCGCTTGGCCTTCCCTTTTAAGTATTCCTTTTGTCTTTCATTTTTACACCATGGTAAACACCTCTTTAGAATCTCTTGAAGAAACTTAACAGAAAAAATTGGGTTTCTAACAATTTCATGAGTGCATGAGAGTAACAACTGGTAACAAAATACTGCAGAACAAAACAAGTGGGCAGATGCTCTACAATTGAATGGTCAAAACAAACTCAATAGGAACATATGACAAATGAAATTTTGAGCAGTCATTCATGGTAACTAAGAACTCCATCATATCAATTATCCTTCCAAGGATAACAGCATGTTCCCACATGGGTTTAAATCACCTTGGAGTGATTTCATGATATTATTTCCTTCATCCTGCTATGTCACTTTAGCATCAATAGACTAATAGCATGGGTCTTTCTTTAGGTTAATCTGGGTAGTCAACGTGCTAGTTCAAAGTCATAGACAATTTCTGATTGAAATTATGCAGGCTAATGTTAGATTGGGATGAGGCAAAGAGGCACGTAAAATGATCGCATTTGCTGGTTAAAGCGTTACTAGCATAACTAGTTAGCAACTTATGACTGCATTCCACCTAGACGTTCTAGGGTTTCATTTCGCTTCTATCCACATCTGAAAGCAGCTATAACTTAGAATGCGTTTTTCCATGCTCTAGAGCTTTTAATCCTGAAAGAGACTTTTAGAAAGATCCTTATCTTTCTATAAGGTTGCAGGCAAGGTTTAAAACACTATATCGTACAAGATCTGGTGTAATAATTACGGTCTTTTGCAGACGTTATGCATTCTCTTTTCTATAATCCACAAGCTGAGACGTTATGTATTCTTTCTTCTATAAGACCCAATTTTAAGCACTGTTCTGAAAGAAGCAACAGAAGATAATGAACTTTTGGACTGTCTTACTCGATAATATTCAGCATGTGAAGGACTGTTGTTCCGAAAAACTACCCGTAATGCATCACGTAATGACTGTAACCGACATGTTGTTCCCCGCAGCTTTTGTTTTGCCTTTGATGTGCCTGAGTCTGCGTCTGCAGAACAAGACACATATATATTTTAGCCAAATAGGATCAACAAGGCAAATGCACCACCTTGTTTAAGAAGGTAGCATGTGAAGCTGAACCAATATAAAGGAAACCCAAAAGTAGAGAAATCTCACAGACAAGTTTCTACCTCCCCAAAAAGTATGTTTTTCTTCTTTATCCTTTTTTGACACTCTATAAAGACCAACCCATATGCAGTTTTATATTGATTTCATTGGTGGGAGATTCCAACTTTGAAGGATGAGAGGCACACTTCACATATATAGAAGGACTTTGGTTGTAAAATCAGAAATATACCAATGGAAACAAAAAAAAGAAACTATACCATCCTCCAGAAGGTTCACGGCATAATCAATATTGTCAATCAGCATATTCACAGTTTCCCATGTAATTTTCATATCGGATAAGAAATCATAGATGTATGCGCCAGGTTTTGTAAGACCAAATTCTTCAGATTCTAATGGCAACTCCCTGATTCTCTTTTCCGTTTCAAGCAGCAATGCTGTGCCATGTAATGTGAATTCCGTCAGCCAATGTAAAGAAATTACAAAACATATCCATAAAAGTCATTTCGACCTTATAAAAGGAGTGATTAATTTTAGCTTGAGATAAAAACAAAGACCTAATTATCAGTCAAATTATTAGTTAAACATTTGGATGATTTAAGACAAGAACAAAGACCTCCAAGTGACCCATCCATCAAAGGGATTCAGCTAGATAACTAATGAAAGCCAATTTACATCTACCGTCTCTATTCTATACCGTTCAATAGTTGACAAATTTCATGCCCAGGCTAGGGGGTGAATACAATGAAGATGGAAGATTTTGGCCAAGGTTCAGTTCATCTAGAATATGGACTACTGGACAAGTATCGAATTTGCCTTGGGTGCTCATGCTTTTCTCGAATGGCTTGCTGAAATATTGGATGTGGTCCTGATCACACCAGAGGTCCAGTTGCAGTATTTCAGCTGCACGCTACGGTCAACATAAAGCCACTTGTTTTAATTTCTCAATACTACAGTGAACAAAAAGGTCACATCTTGTGTTTTCTGGCATCAATAATAGTATGTGGGACAGTAAGGAAGGTTTTGCCCCACTTATGATCATAATTTAAGAATTGTATACCTTTTAAGACTGCAAAATTATCAGGATCAATGGATGTATCAACAGCATTATCACTACTTCTACGCAATGATGCAAGCTCCACACATTGCTTGGCTTCTTGAATACAGGCAGCCAAAAGATGTGAAGGCAAATCAAAAGACGCAGCGTCTGCACAAATTCCCTCCTAAAATACAGCACACAACTTGTCTTAGCATATACAAGAAAACAAGTACAGTAGTTCAAGAAATGCCCAAAAACTTTCACCAGATTATGTGCTTCATCAAAGATAATAACAGCATTTTCCCAGCAGATTCCTGTCAGGGAATTCCTATTCTCCTTCTCAATTAGGTAGTTGTATGGTACAAAGAGAATATCAGACGAATTGTGAAGCTCCCGAGACATGTAATACGGACACCTGCAAGTTTTTAAATTAAGAATAAGAATATTAGTTTTTAGATTCATAAATATAAAAGCTCAAAGTTTATGCTTATGAACATACGGGCCCTTAGTTTTGCCTATTGCAACCAAATCCTCGATGTCAATTGGCTCCTCCCCAAGATCAGGGTGGCTTTTTAAATAGTCTGCCAAAGTCAAGCGTAAGAGTTATTTCCTAAAGATTGTAGTAAGGTGCAAAATTGCAACTCAATAACCAAGAATAATAGTCATCAGCAGAAGGCATGCTTGCCTATCTCAAGAAACTATTGTTCTATCATGCAAAACCACAAGGGAGCGAGGCCCTTTAAGATAAACTAGCTGGACAGAGCCATGGTCCACAATCTCTCCCATATGACTGCTTTAGCTTTGACCCTGGACCATCAAAACTCGCGATGAATAGTTCAAATTTTCCATTGCAGTGCATTGTCACAATAAATCCCTGTATCCATCCATGCATGTCATGTACACTGGATATTTGTTGTGACCTTATGCATATCAATGCTATGCCTATGAAGGACCAATAATAGGCACTGGCCCCTGCAGCTTCATCTAGCAACAATGTGCATGCCAAATACCAACTTGTAATAGTATTGAATGCTGCTCAATCCATTTTTTGGCCTCTGTGTTGTCTTACCTTTTTGGCCTGCAGCGTGGACTCCAGTTACTGAATGGACTGTCAGAATCACCAGCATTACACTACGAGGATCAAAACAATTACACCTTGGCTTGCTATTGGAAGCCCATCAACAATTCATCATCACACAGACGGCCTTTTTGACCCAATGGGATGCGTGTTCATAGGTCAGTTTGGCCTTAAAAAGCATTAATAACACACATATAAGGTGACTGTAAAACTGCAAAAGAGGATAACGCCTGTAAATCCTCCTTGATTTATGCATTTCCTTATATACAAAGTATCATCCCTGAACCCCATGCAGCGTTATTTCTTAGAATGTCCTTGATTGAACAAGCATTTCCTACAGGCACTGTCAGCTTGTAAGTTTCAAAGCACTTCGTGATCTCAAAGAGATTTCTAGAAGCTATTCAGCAAAGGTATAGAATTTTACATGCCAGATGGGGTAATCAAACACTTAGCGATGGAATAAAGCTGCATGACGTGTATTCTTTCCATGCTTTATCTAAGGTAAAGATTACTGAATGGACTGTCAGAATCACCAGCATTACACTACGAGGATCAACACAACTACACCTTGGCTTGCTATTGGAAGCCCATCAACAATTCATCATCACACAGACGGCCTTTTTGACCCAATGGGATGCGTGTTCATAGGTCAGTTTGGCCTTAAAAAGCATTAATAACACACATATAAGGTGACTGTAAAACTGCAAAAGAGGATAACGCCTGTAAATCCTCCTTGATTTATGCATTTCCTTATATACAAAGTATCATCCCTGAACCCCATGCAGCGTTATTTCTTAGAATGTCCTTGATTGAACAAGCATTTCCTACAGGCACTGTCAGCTTGTAAGTTTCAAAGCACTTCGTGATCTCAAAGAGATTTCTAGAAGCTATTCAGCAAGGGTATAGAATTTTACATGCCAGATGGGGTAATCAAACACTTAGCAATGGAATAAAGCTGCATGACGTGTATTCTTTCCATGCTTTATCTAAGGTAAAGAAAAAGGATTTCTAAAATTAAGAGTCTATGCAGCTTTTCCTAGAGGCACTGTCAGCCTGTAAGTTTCAAAAACATCCGAGGCACTTTGTGATCTCAAAAAGATGTCTAGAAGCTATTCCGCAAAGATATAGAATTACACATGCTAGATGAGTGCCTTAAGCGTGGGTAATCAAACACTTAGCTATCCAATCTAGCTGTGTGACGTGTACTCCTTCCATACTTTATTTAAGGCAAAGAAAAAAGATTCTAGAATTAAGAGTCTTTGCAAAACAAACCAGCAACCCGAGTTTGGTGTGAGCATGATCTTGTTTTGCAAAGGGAACGACAAGCATGATTTTGTGCTCTCCCACGAAGCAGTGAAACATCCTTGTGAATACACATTTGCTCCCTCGACCCCAAAACAACCATTTTTGGTCTACAAAAAGCTCACACATAAAGTTACAGGTGAATTCATAACCATAAGGTCATTCATGATAAATCATGTACAATGCATTGGCCACATGAAGACTTGTATAGACAAGGACGACACTAAAATATTAGGTCCATGCATGCTACACTTGACATGGCATCACAAGTTTCAAAAGCAGTGCTAAATATTATGAATAATTAATGAACAAACGAAACTAAATGTGGTTGTAATTGCTAGTACAAAAGTGATTGAGTATCTTAGCTGCAAAGTTTTTTACTCTGAAGCATAAATATGTACCTGTAAGAAGAGGCCTTCAATTCTCTGACGACTTGCTGAAGCTGGCTATGCGTCCTCGATGAATATATTATAGTAGGGAGCTTGGGTTTACTATGTTCGGCTGATGAAGAATCTAATTGACTGTTCCTGTTAGCTCTTGACCAAGCACTTCCCTTTTCGTGAGTGTTCACAAGGCTTTCTTGCCATGCTAAAGTTGCACAAAGAAGGCACAACGTTTTGCCAGTCCCAGTGGGACTTTCCAAGAGAGCATTTTTACCCTACAAAATACAAAAAATAAAAATCCCATCCTCAGATTGGCATAGCCTAAAACCAGAAACCAATGTGTTTGCAGAAAACTTCCAATGTAGTACAAATGGGTAGTACCTGTTGAAGGGCAGAAATGACGCGCTCCATGTAAATAAGCTGGCAGTCATAAGCCTCAAACGGGAACCTGACATCTATGCCCCGAATTTTGTATGTTGCCATTGGTTGCTTTGAATCAACCTCCCATACCACGCCCCAGAACGATCGAGCAAAGCTTCATTGCCTCCATAAAATATATTGGCGCCAAAATTTACCTCCTTTTTTCTTTGTTTGTTTTTTTGTTTTTCGGGTTGCCTGAATGAGCAAACCGTTGTTTGATGGTCTCTTATTAAGGGGCTAGAAATATGCACGTCATTGAATGTACACACAATGTTCTTGAATCATTCATTTTTTTTCCCCTTCTTGTATTTTAAGATTTTTACTTCTTGTGACTATCTATTGAACCTATTTGTTGTTTGACCACATATAGGTGATCGAAAGTCATGACCTCCAACAGACCTTAGCATTGGACTTTGGAAAAAACCTCAGCGTTGGTCTGCCTCTAGGTTGTACTATGGATATGGGTATGAATATATTTGTTTCAAACTCTATTACTTAGAAATATTGAAATGGTTTAGGTTTTGGTTTGCCATATAATTTCAAATCAAAGTTCGTCCATTTATGACTTGGTAATATGTTGCCTCTGTTATGCCCTAACCCCTTAACCCTAACCAACACACCAAAAAGGATGGATCCTTCATGGAAATCGTTATCCAATGGGCCCCAACTTTCCAAGCTTTATCACATACTGCACATCCCATGTCACTCTCTCTAGAGTTATTGGTTCTTCCAACTTTCTTTCTCCTTCGAATGAACAAATTTGTCGGCAACATTGTAGCCTTTGCAATCTGCATTTGAAATGTATGTGGGGTGCTACCTAAGGTCATCAACTATTTTTATTCACTTGTTCTTAGCGTCATGAATGTACTTGCAGCCCCCATAGGCCCATTGCGGTTTGTGACGTCCCCTGCCCGTATACGACGTCCCCATCATATAAGAACCAGATATTCTCTCCGGTGAGCCATGCTAGCCAACAAGAGGTCGTCCACCTGACGTCAGACTCTTGATAGCGAGCAAGAATCCGACGTGGGAGGAATGGACGTGTCATTCATTCCGTCTCCCTCAGATAACATCAAACTCGTAATCGTGGAGATCCAATGGAATGTATGAGGCATCTGCCTCCGAAATCCGCAGAGGAGATGGATCCACTCCACTACTTGCATGTAGTCACCACGAATGGCACAATATAAGCACATGGCATCAAAAGAAATACATAGCCACCATGAAGGGTGGGATCACCATATCATCATAACATAACAACATGATAACATGATAACATATCGACAAAGGTAAATCCTACCCACGGCTGAGACTCATGGGGATGGATTGATGTCTTGGGGTCTCTAGAAGTCAATGCAGACAGAATTCATGGCAAATGGATTTGGCTGGCATAAAAACATGGCCGTTGGGTAGTCCACTCCATCCGCCCCTCCTGTGCATGCTTTGCAGATATGCTGAAAAGTATTGGAGCCTGACCGTAGCCTGACGAGGGCATTGTCAAAGGAGCTATTCCTAGGTTGCATCTTCTTAGTCCCGACGAAGCAGGAGGAGATCACTTTCCTCTAGAGGGTGCATGCCAATCATAGGTAGGCTAGAGCCACTGCTCGTCTATGACTTCAACCCCATTGGAGCAACACATCACCCAAGAGGTGTTGAGCCCATACCGTAGACAAGCACCTCCTTATCAGCTGATCTAGCTCTGGCGGACACAGTTAGGCGGGCTCTTATGTGCAGGTCGCATTAATTGGGAATTAATGAGGCTATTATAGGAACATCAACTACTCTGGATCTGGGTCTCTACGCTCCTTTCCAATACACAAGAGGTGCGAACAGACTCATCCATCAATGAATCACAATGAATCAAATGAGAATATATAGTATAAGATCACATCCATCTACCCTACACACACATGGTTACAGTTCATAGGTCAGTTCTTGGCATCTGTGGGTCGGATAGAGTCTAAAATGGCCAGAACTAATCTATCGACAGCGAGAAGCGTGCAAGAGTGTCGGCATATACCGGATCCTTGAGTAGCAGGCATTCCTCTGAAGGCATCCATGGCAGCTGCTTGGAAAGGATTGAAGTTGCTGATGGAGACTGTTGGGCAGGGTCCTGGCACGAATCTCGAGGCAGCTAGCAGGACGCAAATCATGAAGTACCAAAAGGGTACTTTTAGGGTTCTTTCTCCTTTTTATAGGGGTCTTACCTTTAGGGTACACCCTTTTAGGGTTGACGATGAAAGGTCAGGTTTTGCCATGTGGCGGATAAGATATATTCACATGTTGGGAACATGTGCAATATATAGGGTCTAGGGGTAGCGCTCCCCATAGCTAGTCTATACGACTTAAGGTATACATGTCATAACGTACGGCATGTACTAGTGACGTGGAAGTATAATATACATATTTGTATCGTATATTATCTTGGAACGTTACATTCCCCCCACCTTGAGTTGAGGTTGTCCGCAGCGTCACTGGTCTCCCCACCTTGGAACCTGCATGATCCATGTCGGACTAATATGTATGAATGTAATTAATTAATAATTTATTTAACTTTATTCAGATATACTTACCTCGTTAAGGTAATACTTTCGATGAATTAAGTTGTTACAAAATTAAAAGCATTTTAATTGCCTTATAGCTAAATAAAATTCATTATCAACTTATGACACAACCAAAATCCTACAGGGCATCTACTCCCTTATGGCATATACATATACAATTATCGTACCACAAGTTTTCGATGTGTGGCCTCCTGCCTTCTCCTCGAGTTTATTGGCCTGCGAGTCACATCTTGTTAGCATTTATTTAATATTAACTAGCATAAATGCAGGGTTGGGGAAGGGGTAGGATAGGAAAAACAAAGAAGAACTCGGAAAGAAGAAAAGAGGAAGCTTTACTAAGGAGCCAAACTAGGATGTGATTAAAGGTTACTATGAACCATCGTTTGA
>JAANSK020314374.1:0-19079 GCA_011763485.2 Isoetes engelmannii
CTCTACTAACCGGTATCCTCGCTAGATCCGTTAACCCGACTCATCTTGACCAAAATAGGGGAGAGCTGCTTGAGGGCGCTACTGGGAGCTGCTTGTGGGCGCTACTGCTGCTCCTACTCGAACTAAGGGAACAAGTGGGGTTCATTCCACTTGTCATAGCCCAAATTGGCAAGTAGCTTGGGTTGGCTTGCTAATTTGGGTTATGCTCTTAATTATTTAATAATTACAATGTTTGTTAATTAATTATTCATTTAATTAATTAATGTGTCATTTTAGCTTAGCTATTATGCTTAACTTAATAATTGTAGGCGCCCCTTAGTTTAAATGACATGTATACACATGGTCATTAGTGATGTGGCACCGTATTTATACCCATATAAATACGTGGAACGTCACACATTGTCTATATGCGGCCCAAGTCATTGCCATAACTCGGTCTGGTCTATCTTGGAGCCTTACCGTCAGTCACGTCCCTATGAGTCGGAGTCTGGGTAGGATTTCTCTATGCGTAGTATCAGTTAGATGCATGTTATGTTGTATATGTTGATGGACGAATGATGCTACCCTTCGAGGTAGATTTATGTGTTTATATGTATGTGCTTACGTTTGTTATGCTTCCCTTGTATAGGAGCCCGTTGAGGAGGGGCAAACGACACTTTCGTTCCTCGGCTCACAGTCCTGTCATTCCAGGGCTTGAGTTTGACGAAGGGCCCATTCAATGGTCGGGCCATCCGATGGGGGATTCTCGGTGAAGTATACGATGGGGCATCGTATATGGAGCAGGGAGCTTCACAAATCCCTTCATCCGTCTCTGGCCAATCGACTTCTTCAATCCCCCAAGCTTTAAACCATTCAATCACATTGTTACCTCGAGTAGACTCACTTGCTATTGCATGTATTCTATTTTTAGGAAGCCCCCTTAGTCGTATCACATAACTAAGAGTTTGACAGGGCCCCTCGGCCTTCAACGAACGCATACCAGTTTCTGCTAGTAAGGTAGCAAATAGTAAAAGTCCCCACAGATTTGCAGATGCGTGGTGAAAAATTTTCTCTAGAAATAGGAGAAAACAGGGAACATTGGGGAGGTGAATTGAGAAATGGATGACAAGGATGGGCTTTTTAAGGAAGGAATTGGAGGGGTCTGAATTCCCACCTGCATCTACCCAAAAAAATTAATGGCTTTCTTCGTATGTGAAGTCAGAAAAGATGTATGAAGGTAAAAGAAGGGGCTTTTTCAAGATAGAGATTGAAGTGGACAATATGTGTGATTTTTATAGTTCACAGAGGTTATGAGAGGCGACGATACATACAGATTGTGTACACAAGCAATCATTTGCTCCATTAATCCCAATTGGCTGTTCACTAGGTCTTATTTTGAATCGGAAAAAATTCAAGGAGGCTGTTGGCCTTTTTAGGAAAGTACCTCAAAGAAGTGCAACCCTGGAATATTGTTGATGGTTATACTCTGCATGGTCACTTGAAAAAACAATGGACTTATTCAACAACACACCTTTTTCAAATGTGGCTTCATAGAATGCTTTGATTTTAATTCTTAGCATATTATGCTCCGCAATTTTCCCTCATGAGAATTTTATTTCCTACAAAATTGGTTTGGATAGAATGATTGGGTCCATTCACACAGGAGTGCACTGCTTCAGAATTCAGACAGACAGATGGACCGGGAAGAACGACGAGATAAAATCGGCCAATATTGTCAACTGGGAGTTATGAAGATGAGTACTACAATCTTCAAAATTGCCTAGCACTTGGGCTTATCATGGCACGTTATGTTGTATTGGTTAACCATAACGAAGCGTTACATGTAATGTTGAAGACGGCATCAATGGGGTTATTGGTATCATATCTCCAGGAGGTAATGGACATTCGAACTTAGTTGTGTCTTTCGTCACTAAATTAAAATATACAAACGTACAGTTTATCAGCAAGCATATTACTGCTAAGGTTTCTCTGTAAAAAAACCCTTCGAGAATGGGGTTTCTTAATAGTGGACAATAATAGGTCAAATGTGTTCTTTGTTTGGGTCCTATAGGCTTTCTTGGTCTTTGTGGACGATAAAATCCAATCCAATTCAGTTCAATTCAATTCAACTATTGAGCTAATTTCGGTTGTCCCTTTGTAGCATTGCTTTCTTACATGCTTTCATAGGATAGCATCACCATGAGAAGAAGAAGACGATGTTTGCAAATGAATTGAGAATTCCCAGATTGCCATCATTAATTTTCTTCAAAATAAAAATTAAAAGAAAAATGATGGAGCATTATAATTGGTTGCACAATAATAATTAGAATATGTCTATGTCTTTAAAGCAAATGTTGGAACAATTAATGTAACCGTGATGGGAACTTTTTAAACAATACAAATACTGTGCAAATAGATTTATGCAAACAAATAACTTTCTGCAAATTGTTTCCAACCATTGCAAAAGTTGTATTTAGAAATGTGACAGAGTCATTCCGAACATGAACAATTGTCAAGTAATGCCATCTTTGAAGCATCGGACTCGTTCTCTTTTCCTTAATAGTCTTCAACATTTACTTTATGTATATTACACTAAAAAGCATTTCAATACATCCTTACAAATACAATGCAAATGGTGTATATAACATTTTCTCTTTGCCTTACTCACTTCCGCGATAAATTTCTTGTAGATATAATACTCTATTCTTTATATATGCATGTTTGTTCACCTTTGGTAGAAGATGAGCAAATGCTCACTTAACTTGTCACTTTAATATTGGTTTACCATTTGGCTTAATAGTCCAAAAACAATCTGTTGCGAACACCCAAAAGATTGGGATTCGTGGAACATCAAACTTACACGACAATTTCCACATTCTCGTTTGAAGTTACTCCTTCAAATCTCTCTAAAATTAAGTAGCAAATGTAACATTTAAAATAATTCCAATGCTTCAATTCTAAGATAGAATAGAATAGACTGTATTTTTAATCTTGCACGAAAAACCTTGACAAGAAACAAATCTAAGTGAAGTGGGAGGAGTTGGCGATAGAAAGCGTGAGGTGGGATTAAGGCATGCCATGTTGGCCACACACGGGTCACTAGATCCAACATGCGCCCTCATCAAATCTGTTCTCGCAAGAGCAAATGCTCACTTAACTTGTCACTTTAATATTGGTTTACCATTTGGCTTAATAGTCCAAAAACAATCTGTTGCGAACACCCAAAAGATTGGGATTCGTGGAACATCAAACTTACACGACAATTTCCACATTCTCGTTTGAAGTTACTCCTTCAAATCTCTCTAAAATTAAGTAGCAAATGTAACATTTAAAATAATTCCAATGCTTCAATTCTAAGATAGAATAGAATAGACTGTATTTTTAATCTTGCACGAAAAACCTTGACAAGAAACAAATCTAAGTGAAGTGGGAGGAGTTGGCGATAGAAAGCGTGAGGTGGGATTAAGGCATGCCATGTTGGCCACACACGGGTCACTAGATCCAACATGCGCCCTCATCAAATCTGTTCTCGCAAAGAATACGTAGACATGAGTGATCCAAGGGGAAGCAACCAAAAGAGACGGCCAAAGCCGAGCTAATGTGGACAAGTCTTCCCAAAATGTAGGAAAGACTCTTGGAACAAGTTGACGGTGGTAGTTTGAGGAGACTCCAGCAGGGCAGAACGGAGGTCCATGATCTCATAGAGATCGCAACGGATGCCTGCTTCCATCACCATCGTTGAATCAGTAGGGTGGGAGTAGAGAGCCAGATCCACGGGCAGGATGGTCCTGCTGACAATTAGGGGGGTTTCCAATGGACGGTCCTAGAGCCAAGACCTCAAGGCTCAAGGTTTCTGAGTTCCCATGAACCAAAAGACCTTAAGGTTTTCTCTTGCGAAATCTCAGCCGATTGATGCACAAGCATGAAATCTGAGCGATTGATCCAAATCAGGTCCAAGACCTCACCAGAAAGTAACAGCGATGCATTACTTTTAGTTAAGGTCCCAAATCTGAGCCCCAAAACTTGAGTCTCTAGAAAACCTGTGGGTTTCGCCTCCATAGGAAACCCCCCTTAACGGGCAAGATTTCCCATGGCAGCAGAAGACCGCCCATGTTCCTGTCCAAAAAAGACCATGGCAACCAGAATTCGAGCTTTGGAAATTTTGGGCTGCCGTTCACATTCTCGGCCCTTTGTACTGTACTTCTCGTATCTTTGCGCCATCCCCATACCAGAATTGAACCCTCTAAAGGGCCTTTTGCTGTCCCTTTGATCGTGCTCCAAATTTGGAGCTTCTGGAAGCTAAGCTGAAATACAATATTGAAAGCTACCCAATGCAATACAATGCTAGACTGAATGCCTATGAATCCCTGTTCTTTTGTTTGCATGTATTTGAAGCCACCAAATTGTTTATGAAGTATAGGCCAAATGCTACAGAAACAACAACACGAGAATGTTTATGGGATAGGCCAAATGCTATAGAACACGACCACCGAGTCATTTTGTTCTGTGGAATGGCTTTGGGGATAGCATTCTGGCTGCTCCAGAGTGACTGGAATACCAAGAATACCGAGAGCCACCGGTATTTGAATCACCCTGGAACAACCAAAATGCTAGACTCGAAGCTCATTCCAATCCTCATGGACAAATCTTCAAAAATCTACCTGTTACAGCAGGTAAAATAAAGAATGGGCAAGCCCATTTCCATTATGAAATGCAAGAATGCAAACCGGGTGTGCAAGAATGCACAGCCAGTGTCCATGACGTATAGGGGAAGGGAAGGGGGGAAGCCATTCTTGCTGCCCCCTCGCCGTTTAGGCGCGACCGGATTTAGCAGGTGGAGGGGGCAGCAAGAATGGCTGACCCCCTTCCCTTCTCCAACGTCAAGCTAACCTGACTGGCTTCTCCAGGTTTTGTGCAGGCCATGATTCGGTGAAGAGCAAGAACACACACCCCGGTTAGCTTGATGTACCAACGAACAGGTCCCTCCCAGCGCAAAATGCTAGAGTTCATACGAATAGAAATGAGATACGAGTTCTAAAATATTCATTCCGGGGCATTTTCTATAAGTTCCTATAGGTCAGTAAGCATTTTCTATAAGTTAGTCAGCCTTTCCTATAAGTCGGTCCTTTTACTCGTTAGGGAGAGAGTAGCAATTGTATTTAGCCAATGGTCTACAGAGTATTCATGGCTTGTGTTACTTTCACATCTCTTGAAGGATATAAAGTCGGGATTTCCATGTACCTTCAGCTAAGCGATTTTTGGTTCACCACGACTCTCTGTTTTTTCTGTTGGAAGAAATAAAGGGGATAATCTAATCCCACAGGGCCTTTGTGGAGTGCAAAATAGACAAAATCTGGTGCTTTTGAAAGCCGCCGTAAAATTCCAACCTGAAGCTAAGCAGTAGAAAATGCCCATAACGGCTGTTAGCAGCAGATTTCTTCCAAAGTCGAGAGCTGGGTTTTGCCACTCTCCACCTTCTCTTCCTCTCTCTTGACCAATTTTATGCTAGTCAATACTGTAGTGGAAAGAGATTGTACAGATTCTTGAGTCCCTGAAACATTTTAGGCAGACATCAAAAACTGCACTTTCAGTTCTATCACCTCAAAAACGTTGCCCACTAGTGATGATGTAACAACTCATTCATTATATTTATGACATATGAATAAATTTGATTCATTAAAAGAAAAGTGCAGAAGATGGAGGATGCAAGATCTGGATCCACAACCTCAAGTAGTACATAGAAAGAAAAAACTTAAAATCATATCATATTGCTTAAAGCCTGCAAGCAAGGACAAGGGACAAAAAGACTCCATATAGGATTTTTGTGAAGGGTTAAAATGCATCACCTGTAATTGCAGCCTGTACATTCCGTTCTTGCTAATGAGAATTTGTAAATCTAGGATGCTGCTGTTGCCACTACCAGGAAGGTCATTCAGGAATGACATTCAACCAGTTAAAGGGGTCAAATTCCTTTGCATTGTACATATGGCTCACCCTAACCCCTTCCTCGTAAAACAGTTGACTTTGCCTGTTACATGCTTACCACCCATTTCAAAAGCTGAAAGCTAGCAAAAATGTGGGCCTTGGGATTCGTACCTGACATGATAGGAATGGAAAGGTTAATCTTGTTATGTATGTATAATGCCTATAACACACAACAGTCTCTAAAATCAAATTTGGTTTGAAATTTGATGTCCTAGATGCCCTTGTTATCTACTTTCGATATGTGAATATGTTTTAAGCTACCATCATCTTTTTCTAAGCATGTACATGAGATAAGTAAGGTGCACCTTGACAACACGTTGCCATTTCCTCCTTTCTCAAAGAATGGTACCTGTTCACATATTACAGAGAGTAAATGGAACGCATAACTTGCTCATGATTTGACAAAGATCACCACTACGTTTGCTTTAGACAACGCCGAACCAAAAGAAAGATCAGCATGTATTCCAAGCAAGCTACAGTCATTTGCAGATAGCAATTTATGGTAGCCTAGCAGGGGGCACTAGCAAATTAATTACAAAACTATTGCAGCAAGTGGATAACATGCCAATGGAGCACATTGTTTTAATGACTAGGCTAAAGATGATAATATAAAAGCTAATAGAGTTGCAATAACCTGAATTAAACTGGACTTGGACTTGTTGATGATGTGTCTTTCTTGAAGCATAAACTGTGCGTGAAGAACATCGAGAGACAGCAAGCTATTTCGTCCTCGCATTTAGCTTATGGATTGAAGATACTGCTAGACAAGAAGATCAAATTAATGATACTCTTAGCTTATTTTTCCATCATTTCTGTAACAAATGACAATACATATCCTTACCTAATGAACCAGAGGTGAACATCCCATGCAGCAAGGGCTAGACTATCACTGCAACGAGATGGACCAATCTTGAATTTTGCATCTTAGCTCCCATGATTATAACGTTAACTTTAGACCAGATTTGATGATAAATCTCTATAATTAAGGCTATACTTTAGGTGTCCATTCTTCTACAATGCTTTGGTTTGTGTTTGTGTTCCCATACTTGAGAGCATGCCAGATTTATTGTAACCTGACACAAGTAAATGTTGTACAATGCCGTCTCCTTGTTTATTATTAGATAAGCTGCAGAAACTAAGCAAGGCTGTCCATGCAGCTTCGTTAGCATTGAGTGGCATGTTATGAACAAGGTCAGCTGCTTCATCGAGCAATCCATGGCGTGCAAGCAAGTCAACAATGCAGCTGAAATGCTCAGGTGTTGGGACAATGCGATGAACCAGAGACATCGAACCAAAGTAATGGCAACCTTCATCAACAAAACCAGTGTGGCTGCAAACAGAAAGGATGCTAATAAAGGTAATGTAACTTGGTGTAATGCCCTGCTCCAGCATGATCTGTGAGATGAGAAATGCTTTGGCACCCTGGCCCTGTTGAGCATATGCCGTAATCATGGCATTCCAGGAAATCTCATTGGCCCCCGTAACCCTGTCAAATGTTCGTTTTGCATCTTCCAGCCTACCACATTTGCCATACATATTCAATAAAGCTGTCCCTATAATGGCACCTATATTGATGTCCTGACTTAGAATGTTGGCATGCACCTGTTTTCCTTGAGCCAGGTCTGGCACAACAGAACATGCATCGAGGACACTAACAAATGTAATTTCATCTGGCATGATATCTTGTATCTGCATTTCATGAAACAATTGTATGGCTTCCTTGCCACATCTGTTCTGTGCATATGCTGTGATCATGGCGGTCCATGATACCATATTCCTATGAGGGTTCATGTCAAAAACCCACCTTGCATCATGCACACTGCCACACTTCCCATACATACTTAAAAGTGCATTAGCTAGAATAATATCCAGCTCAAATCCATCGTTTAAAATACAAGCATGCATTTGCTTGCACACTGCCATTTCCACAATGTCAGCACACGCATCAAGCGCACTTGCAAAGGCAGTTTTACTTGGCATAAAGTTGTAAAGCCTCATTTGTTGTAGAAGTTGGCACACCTCTTTAACATAACCATGCTTGGCATATGCAACAACCATGGGAGCCCACATGTCTATATTATTTTCCGTTCTATTGAATATACTTATTGCATCACTTAAACTCTGGCATTTGCTGTACATGTTTAAAAGGACATTGTCAAGAACATCTGAATCACGTCCACAAAGGATAATATATGCGTGAACCTTTTTGCCCTCAACAAGAGAGGATGTGTCCATACATGCATCAAGCATGCTGATAAAGGTTATAATATCTGGTAATAACCCTTTGAGGAGCATTTGATCAGAAACTTGAAGTGCCAGTTTGCCATAACCGTTTTGGGCATATATTGCAATTATTGCATTCCAGGAGACGACATCCTGTTTTTGCATTCTAACCAGCACTTTTTCAGAATCCTCTATCCAACCAAATTTTCCATACAAGGTAACAAGTGAATTCCCAATGATGAGGCTTAAAGCACAATTGCGGTTTAACAAACAAGCATGGATAAACTTGCCTTCTGTGACTGCAGCTAAATAAGCACAAGCATTAATAATATGAATTTGAGAGGCATCATTTAAGCAATTGTCTTCTGTGAGCATGACATGGAATAAATGAACCACCTCTTTAAAATTACGATTCAGACTATAAACTCCAAGCAAGATGTTCCACAATACTGCATCACAACATGCTATCCTTTCAAAAATTTCATATGCGTCTTTGACACTGCCACACTTACCATACATATGTAGTAAAGAAGCCTGTACTACAACATTGGATCGACA
Organism: Isoetes engelmannii; assembly: GCA_011763485.2. Lineage (NCBI taxonomy): Eukaryota > Viridiplantae > Streptophyta > Lycopodiopsida > Isoetales > Isoetaceae > Isoetes > Isoetes engelmannii. Next base: position 8,746 of record JAANSK020314374.1, read on the forward strand.
CTCATGCTCCATGATGAAAGCATGCAGTAGTTTTCCCTGTGTTATGGTGGCTGAACACGTGCATGCATCAAGCATGTTTATCCATGTAACTACGTCTGGCATTACCTTGTCACGCTGCATAGCCCAGAAAAAGTCAAATGCAAGGTCTATATGGTCATTTTTCCCAAATGCTGCAATTATAGCATTCCAAGAGACCACATCTTGACAATGCATTCCAGCAAATAAAATTCTTGCATCATTTGTGCTACCACACTTTGCATACATCTCAATAAGACATGTCCCGACAATAAGATCCACGGCCAAACTGCAGTCCAAGATACAAGCATGTAGCCATTTCCCTTTGGCAAGTGCAGCTAATTTGGTGCATGCATGAAGGATATTGATATAAGAAATCTTGTTTGGAAATGTGTCCTCTTGCTTCATTTGGATAAAAAGCTGCAGGCCCTCATTACAATAGTCATTCTGAATACATGCTCCAATCATCCCGTTCCATGAAATTATATTTGGTTCATGCATATATAAAAAGCTTCTCCAAGCATCTTGGATGCTGCCGCATTTACCATATGCACTGATAAGTGCATTAGTAACTGCAATATCCAATTCATATCCACTTTTCAATATGTGGGCATGGATCCATCTTCCATTGTATAAAGATATTGGGCATGAGCAGAGATTAAGAAGAATAGTGTAAGTAAACTTGTCAGGAATTATATTATGCATATGCCTGAAAATTTGAAAGCTTTGCTTTTGTTGATCATGTCGAGCATATCCTCCAATCATGATATTCCAAGTGAATACATTACGCTCAAGGATCCTGTCAAACACATGACCAGCATCATCCAGAGCTCCACATTTAGCATACATCTCCACAAGAAGATTCTCCAAAAATCTATCACTTCCATGAGTATATACAATAAAGAGTTGGAGTAATTTACCCTGTGCTAGTGAATTTGTATTGCCACACTGCCTAACGAGGCAAGCATAAGAGGCAGAAGAAAATCCATTCCACTGCGATGGAAGCACGGCCAACGTATCTTCTAATTCTTTTGCAAGACTTTTATGTCTGTCTGATAATGCACATGTTTGTCTTGAAACTGCTACTGACATAAATTTGACTTACTTTCTTAATTTTGAAGGCCAAGATGAAAATGCTCAGAATTTTCTGTTTATCCGGGTTGTTTCGCTACTCCAACACAACGGCTTCTGAGTGGTACATAATTGGATTTCGGCTGGCGCATCCAAGAAACTTACAGCACGAATAAGCTCAAGGTCTAGAGTAGCTATTGAATAGTCCAACTTCGAAAGAATTCATACGTAGTTGAGCGGATGAAGTAACGAGTTACATCCGTATCTTCCTCATCTTACAAAGGGGATTTGAGTGAATCGCTATTCTAAGAGGCCATTTGAATCTGATACATCTTTGCTCAGAATGATTGCTTGAGGCAAGTCAAACGTGGAACAGAATCCTGTACAAACATGGGCTGTTATTATTTGTGTGAAGCTTGTGCCAAAACAGACGGTTTCTGTTTTGTATCAGGCAAGGCAGCCTTGAGGTATGCACAACTTCATTGTATATGCATATCTCGAAATATATTCTGTATAAAAAGGTGTAGATTACGGGAGCAAACGATTGGAAGACTCACATTGAATTGGAGCTTAGTCCAACTTGAAAGCAATATGTTCCGCTCACATTGTGTCAAACATATCTTGAAATATTCCATATAAAAGGTGTAGATTGAGGCAAATGATTGGAAGGCTCAGATTAAATTGGAGCTTATTCCAACTTGTACCGCTCACATTCCATTTCCACTATGAGTTTTCGTGGACACTGACTAGGAGTTGAGTTTGCATGCAACTTCTCCTCTTCTCCGCCACACACAGTAGAGCATATACAACGAAGTGACCTTGGAGAGCTAGTTGATGAATCATATGTATGCACAGATGATGAACCAAGTAATTCAACGTTGCTTGAGTTTGTAATCTCACGTATCCGACTGCCCTTAGGTACATCTTTGTTCTCATCCATGGATTATTTTTAAGTGTGTTGATTTAGTACAAGAGTGTAACAACTCTAGGACGATTTACGACATCTTAATTCATGCATGCTAAGAAGCACGTTTTAGGACAATCAACTTTTGCGAAATTTTCTGGCAAGTAGTTTAATGGACTCCAAAATCGAGATGTGATTTCCTGGACTGATGCAACTGTGTCATATGCTCAGAATTGGCAAAATAGTATAGCTCTGAGACTTTTGCACGGGAGCTGCAGAAAGAGGGGCTCAATGGTTTGTTATAATGTATAAAACAAATATTGTGCTCGGAAGGATGATGGCACTATTGTTTGAAAAAGCTTTCAGTACCCTACTGATTCCATCCTGTCTCTGCATGTTTTTCAGACTGGTGTGAAGCTTGTGAGTTGAATATTCCACCAATATTTTCAATATACAGTATGGTGATGGAAAATGGTAGAATAGTTCTCTATTATGTTGGTCACAATCCTTACTGGGTGTTTCTAACAAGGATCAAAAACTTGAATTTGTGAAAGATTTTGACACACAATTTTTTGTCATCATATTTGCGACAGTAACAAACAGAGAATAGGCAATATTATATCCGAGTTCAAACTTCTCTAGAATTGACAATAACTGGAATGAGGCAACTTGTGGTATAAGAATAAAGGCAAAAAAATTATATTTTGGTCCAACTATATTGCAGACCTGTTTAGTGGCAAACTTTCTTAGAATTGAAATCGATGGGAACTTGGGAGTATACTGAGTGCTTTTTTGCTTCTAAGGTAGGACGATCGCCCGAAAACTACCCTTTATATGCCCCTGACAAGCTATTTGGAGCAGAACGAGAATGTACGGATTCTCAAATTAATAAATTCGTGCATTGTTGCTTGATGCCCTTGGGCCGGAGACGTTTCCCGATGTTCCTAGAAATGTTGCATGATGGACCTCCTTCTAAAATTGTAGCCATCTATGGAGCTGGAAGTTTTGGCGTTTTTGCTGCTATCATTATTGATGGTGTATCCGCAGGCGACCCTATGCAAAATCCAAGCAGTATAGAGCAATTGATATGTTGATTAAATTGATGTGATCAGTGTTTTCTCTAATCCTGGCATGCTTGGCGAAGCCAGTTAGAGCCATAAGTAAGTTGATAGTCCCTTTCCATTTTGGCCAACTTTGTTATAGAAGCTCACTATTTGTCCTTGTGTAAGTGCTGGAAGACAATATCTAAGCGGCCTTTGACCTCGCTAGATGCTTCATCATAATTCTTAGGCGCAACAAGTCGTTGTGGTTTCTATGCATTGTTGGAGCATGGTCAAGGTCGATGTAGCCTCCTTCTTATTCCTGACAATGTTTTTGAGGGAAGCTTTGTATTTGGTCTCCTTTCCCCCAGCTTATACATATTTGACTGGATGGGTTCCTCAATCAAAGCATCTCTACTTGAAATAAGGATCTGATATTGTCATAGACTTGCATGTCTGAGATGATTGCACTTCCTCTGAGATATACTAGAAAACTCTTGATATGAATAGTCCACAAAGTCATCTTCTTGTTGATGGCTGAGCTATGACAATAATCCATCCCTGCGATACCCCTTCCTCAAGTCAATATGGCACTTGAAGAATATCATTGGCTAGGAGATGCTCTTCCCTTACTATGATCACCGGCATAAGTGTCGTGATGCTCATCAACTGTTGGTTAGTCTTTCTTTGGCAGATCATGTGTTCATTCCTCATGCCTCATTATCCTCTATATAGTTGCCCTTCGTCTTTATTGTCGCCTGTCTCCCTTTGTCGTAGTCTTGATCTTGACTTGCTGAGATTTCTCCAAATGGGATCTCTGTTTTTTACTCCTTGTTGATGTGGTCAAGTAGCTCCTATGATGAGGGGTCACGGGTCTGTGATGAAGATTCACCTAGCATATGTTTTACTAACCTAGAAGCATGCAATGCTACGGCCGCGCCTTATTGGTTCCATAACTATCAACAATATTTACTAGTTGACAGCCTCAAATGGATAGCACACTGTCTCATGAGAAACTCCACGCATGCCGGCAACAATTTCTCCGTGAAGCCTGTGACTTTATCATGGCTGCTGGACATTTCTATAAATGAGGCAAGGATATGGTCTTATACAGATGCATCCTTCCTCATGGAATTTCGGACATTGTTCGCCAAGCTCATGAAGGCTTAGAAGGTGGTCATTTCAGTGGTGATAACACGACACAGAAGATCCTCTTGGTAGGATACTTTTGATTCGCATCCAACTATTAGATTGGCAGGGCCTTTTAGAACAAACAATGAGGAGCATGTAGGACCACAATGATCCACAATAGTTAGAAAATATAGAATAATATCTGGACCATTTTGACGCATCTTTTGTTCAGCACCACAAAAAAAAAAAAAAAAAAAAAAAAAACCGTTAAGCTTCTAGTCAACCGTTTCTTCGCATAGATACTGACGGTTTCAAATGATATTGAACTATTATCTAAGTTCCGACGTACGCGATATAAGGTCGAAATGATCGCGGTTGCGGAAAAACATGGACAAGTGGGCTCGTAATATAGTAAATACAGTACACATAAAGATTTGTTATTTACATGCATGTGAAGACTTATTTCAAATAAGAATAATACAATAGTACCATGAAATGAATCACAAATAAACGTATGGATAATCGCAATGGCAATTGGGATAATCGCAATGGCGATTGGCATATCCTGCAAGTTATCTTCAGCAAATTCAACAAGGCTCTCCTGAACCACTTTGCCATCATGAACCTGATCAACCAGTATCGCACCGTTAGGCCTGAGATGCCCTCTATCAGTGGCGATGTTAGACTCGTCGTCATTGATGTCGTCCTGGAGAGTACCTGTTTGGATATCAATGTGTTCACCTGGCAACATTTCAACCAGTTAGAGGGACGAACAACTTCATTATGCGTTAAGAACTTACGAATCTTTGCCATATCTCTTTGTATATGGTCCACCCTGAAGGGATCAACGTGATTTCGTTTTAACGTGTCGAAGACTTGGTCAAGGTCATCTACATTGAAATCATCCCTCACATCGTCCAAGTCATCGGGTTCACCTGGCAACATTTCAACAGGTTACAGGGATGGACAGCTTCATTATGCGTTAGAACTCACGAATCTTGATGTACCTCTTTGTATACCGTTATCCCTCACATCTTCTAAGTCACCGTTATCCCTCACATCGTCCAAGCATCGGGTTCACCTGGCAACATTTCAACCAGTTAGAGGGACGGACAACTTCATTATGCGTTAGAACTTAACTTACGAATCTTGCCATACCTCTTTGTAGACGGTCCACCGTGTTGGGATTAACTTGATCTCTTTTTAACTTGTCCAAGACTTGCTCATAGTCATCTACATTGAACGTATCCATCACATGGTCCAAGTCATCGGGTATTACTGTCTTCTTGATTAAGTCAATGGCCGTGGCTGTTCCCGAAGGTTCACCCGTTATTTCTTCTTCCTCTTCCACATCTGTCTCATCTTTGTTGTCCTCTGTTCCTGGTTCATCCCTTGCTATCGTTTCAAGATAGGTGAAGAAACTTTGAAGAAATCTTGTTTTTCTTTCATCGTATTCCAGAGCCACGCTCTTCTTCTCCTGGAGCAAAGCAACCCTAGAAAATGTACTACATGAAAAGAAGTCAAGCACACAACCATCATGCAATACAAGCTGCTGCACGATGTAATTAGTATAACACATTTTCAGCTGTGATGGAGAGATTTTATCGCCATCCATTGACATCCAACGATATTTCATTCTGGCTGTGAACATGGTCCTCCTGTGTTTCTTCTCTTCATCAGCATCATCGTCGCCAGTTAAGGCCATCATTGGCAATTCAATCTTCTCTGCTGGATGATCCGGCAAAGTGAATCGCAAATCCAATCTTTCCTGTTTAGGTAGACCCCTAGACTTATTTCTATTGATGACGATGTCGGTGACAAAGTACTAGTATTGCTTTACACGTTTTTTGTTCTTGAACTCAGGATGATCGTAGGTGTCAATATAAATGCAACCACCCCCAATGATTTGGGATTGGCTATAGAGGCAGTTTGCCATTTGGCCTGGAAGAAGTAACATCAATAGGTAAAAGGTTTTAGTCGTGGTCATTGTCGTGACCCTTAGATACAAGTCCAGGAATTGAGATATCGTCCAATATGTCTTGAAACCTCTCATGTCGACACAGAGCAGCTGGGCATGCTCAGACAGGATTAACTGGAATACCAGCATTTGTACATATTTGGACCCCGTTTCTTTGGTGTTGACGCAATTTGTCATCTTTGGGTTGTAGAATCTCGTTAATAGAGGCTAGCATTGCAGAGATCAAAGTACGCAAAATTGTTGTTTTGTTGATATTCCGTTTGCTGTAGGCAGTATCCATGTCGGCAATGTCGAGAAGATGTTGCTCTGTAAAAGCAGGATATGCGGCAAAGAGATCTTTGAAGCTGAGATATTGCACTTCTGTGTTACTATTGACATGGTGGAGAACCTCTCTTTCCATCAGAGTCAACGTCCTCATATCCGCTGCCCGCCATCAAGTATCTCATCCATCAACGGTCGACCTCAACAGGTGACATGCCTCTAAGAGAACGAAGAAAGGTCTTGTTAGAGAAATCTTTAGCCGGTCTTTCAGGGAGATTGCCATGGTCGTCGCGTAACTATTTCTTAACCCACTTCCCAACAACTTCCACCATCTTGGCCCAGGTGGATTTGGGAAGGAATATCCACTGCTTCTCATCTTTCAAACCTTTGACCTTCAGCGTGGTCATTGCCACCTCATGAAATTCCTGTCATAACATAAAAGAGTTAGCATGATCGCCGTGGCGATCCTGCTGAATTCAAGGAGGCAAAACATTATTAATAATTGCTCAGGGCAATCGCTATTGCAATCTCCAAGAGCAATCAAGTCCGTATACAAGAGCAATCAAGTCCGTATAATTAAAAGTGATCTACCAACATACCTGCCAGTTTTTTTTTATGCGGTGTTGGCAATGATTTCATTGCACTCGATGGAGAGGCACAAGTATTCTGTGTTACTCAAGTTGCCGTTCAGAATCCTTGCCCTTCTTCTTGCATATACCTTGGAGAACGCAGCCTTCTGTTGAGGGGAACCAAACCCGCTACAAAGGATCCAAGCGGCAAAAATGGAATGGTTCCCAGATATGATGTAATATTTTTTACCCCTGAGATCATCAGGATGGCTCCAAGTTACTTGCTTGACGTGGCAGGATCATATGGAACAAGATCAGCCGGCGTCAGAACGTCGTGGGGACTTTCTCTGAAGGACTTTATCAACGTCATCACATGCTCGTTAGCCCTGGTCCTGTGTGTCATGTAGGGCGGTGCAGGGGAGCAATCATATATGCTAACATCTATGAACCATGATACACCCATTGGATAGTACCTTTTATATTGTTCCAATTTCAAAGCTGTCGTCTCTGCCGCCCTTTTTTCATCTGCTGGATTGAACTTCAACTCGGATGGCAGCATTGGGACTGGTGTGGGCGGGACGTAGAGCACAGTTTGCAACTCTCTTTCTGGACAGAGCACAGTTCGCAACTCCCTTTCTGGGACCTTGGGCTTGGGCCCGCTTGGCCCGATGACCTTGATCTTGATGTCTGATGTGGTCTCCCTAAGCGTAGACATCGATGTGGAGTCATCGTGTTTCCTTTTCCTTGAGATTTTTCCCGATTGCTGACTCTCTTCCAAAATGGTATTCAATCCCCAACCGGTCGAGTTGCCCGTCCGCTGACTTTCTTCCAAAGATTCAGAGGACTTGCCCTTCAAAGTCTCAGCCGGTTGTTGCGGCGACATAGGCCTCGGTCGTTGGGGCGACACAGCCCTTGAAGATGGGCTCAATCTTTGAGGAGTCGGTTCTTTTGTACTCAATCTTGGAGGAGTCGGTTCTTTCGTGCTGGGCGACACAGCCCTTGAACAGGGTTCACTCTTCACGAAGATGTCTCTATTTATCTCCTTGCATCTTGTGGTTAGCCATGAGCTATCCATTCTGGTAGGCATTTTGTCGTTCTTGAAAGCCTTTATGGCGCAGCTTGGTGGTTTCTTGTCAAAAAGCATGTGCTGTCTGTATATTTTGAATCCTTGGACAATGTCCATAGAGCATTTCAGACCAGCAGCCTCCAACGATTCATAAGATGGCTGTGCCCATCCGTAACCCTTTGCGTTGTGATTCTTCTTCCCTGCTTTCGACCTATGGGTACTTGCCATCATCATAGAGGGGTCCTGCATGACAAAATTTAGAAACTGATGGCCAAAAACGTCTTCAACATGGCACATAATAGCGTTGGCGACCTTACTGGTCGAACTGGGCCACATACATATTAATATTCTCATCTGCTCACCAGGCTTATTCATCCCTGGGCTCGTGATGAACAGACATAGGTCCTTTCACTTGTCTTCCTCTTTTTGAGGCACGGCTTGTGCTATTTCCATATGCCACCTCGTATGTGGATCGGAGGTGATAATTTTTTGAGGCTATATGCCCTCGTGAAGTTCTTGAAACACATCAAGCTCTGCAACATCAATTTGCATTAGAAGATCGCGGCCGCAAATGATCGAAGCAGCGTAAAAGAAAGCACTATATGAAATTCTAAAACAATCAATGAATAGTACATCGGGATTCAGTGAGACGCGAATAGAGCAACCGGTGTGCCGGATGCCTTACAAGCACAGCAGGATGGATATTAGAGGCTTCAAGGAATCGCGGACGCGATCCTTCGACCATTGAAAGATAGGATGGCACCTCAGAACTCAACAACCATTGCTGCCTGAGCTTCTGTATGATACAACCTCTTCCGCGTTTCCTTTTATTCGCTTTAGGATTGAAGGGCCACAAACATCGCGGCTGGGATAATTGACAAGACCTTGTCTAATGCGTAACAAGGCCTGACTCCCGGAAGGAAAGCATGTCTGCCTCACTCCGAGAGATTGCCAAGGCGATTCTCGCGAGCTGGGCGGGTAAATAGTGGATACTAAGGACATTCAAAACTGATATATATTGTCCCAGTTCAAGAAGATCGCCAAGGCGATCTTCCTGAGCGCAAAACTAGAAATATATCAATCAGCCTAACTTACGAACAAGCACATGCTAAAAAGAATACTGAAAACATACCTTTTTTGAAAGATTTTAGGGGTGCCATTGGGAGCTTGACCTTGTCGACGATCGCCAAAAACCAAAACCGCTAGGCGCTCGAGGGAGGCGGTGGCGCTCCTGATTTTCAAGAGCGGTCGGAACAAATGCAGTGCGATTTTATAGGGCGAGATGCGATCAATGAATGCAGTGACACGTGTCGCACGCCTGAACCCTTGAGAGGTTGAATCGCCAAGGTGGCTTAATAGTACATGTTGCAGTCTACCGACACGATCATAACACAGATCACCAAGCTCTATTTACAAATAGAGCTCCCCTCGCAAATGGATTCCTCTTGCCATAAAAGGGACTTCTGCGAAGGAAGCTGTATTTGCAAAAGTTGAGACGATCCAGTCCATATGATGAGGAAGAATTGCACGCCTTCGCCATTTGGCTTAAACTGTGCGCCTGCACCATTCAATGGAAACATCTTTAGTTTGCGCCGAAGTTCTCTCCGTAGATGGTCATCCTCTTGCGCGCAGTACAGCTGGGGAGAGTACTTCGGCCCAAACTAAAAGGTTAAGTCAAATGGCGCAAGCGCGCAGTTTAAGCCAAATGATGCAGGCGCGCAGTTTGACGTAAATGGCACCCTACTCTTCCGGAGCCCTACATCTTCATCGCCTTGCTAATGCATACACAGTGGAACGCATTGTGCCAACGCGTTCCGGTTGTGTATGCATTAGCAGGGCGATGAAGATGTTGGCACGAAAGAAGAAAAGCAGAGCTTGAGCATTCGAATACAAAGATGGAAAACAATGACTCGGATAAAAATATTGAGTCTCTCAACAAATGTATCACTAAACTACAATTCAAATTTTTTTGCAAATGCATGCATTGTCATCAACAGATGTATCACTATATAAGATTTTCATTATTTATATGCACTCGGTATCATCTCCTTTCTGCTATGTAGTACGTGGTAGCAGCTTTAAGCTGAGTGTGAGCCTCCAACACGAGATCCTGGTGTTCAACAACTGGAAGTGCCATCATATATCAAATAGTTGTCGCATCTCTACATGCAGTCTACCAACACGATCATAAGACAGATCAGCAAGTCAGAGAGTCGTTACGGACCGGTGAGATGGGTCCTTCCGTTCGTACAATGTGCGCCGGATGTTTTCTGCCACCCGGTGCCGAACCAGCCCGAGC
>JAANSK020314485.1:0-19079 GCA_011763485.2 Isoetes engelmannii
CTTAATCCAATCTGAAAACCCCTGCCAAGTGATGCGAGCCACAGTGTCATTGCTCCGCCAGGCCGGGCGTGCGGGATTTGGTTGTCCCCCTAGCACCTTGGGAAGTATCTAGTGGCACCCCAAGAGACAAATCCTCTATCTGCACACCATGCCGCACCCCAAGAGAATGCTCATCTCCTACAAGTGAACCCTTCCCCACCACAGGGGAAGAGAGCCTTACAGACCCCGTTTCTATTTGCACACTATGCCGCACCCGAGGAGAGTGCGCATCACCTGAAAGCGATCCCATCCTAATCGTAGGGGAAGAGGGCCTTACAGATCCTGTTTCCAAAGGGGGCATACTAGATGGAATCAAAATCGGAGACTCCAAAGCCGGAGTCTTTAAAACACAGTCTACTACTGGAGTTTCAGACATAAACTGAGAAGAGGAACAATCCACATACCTCTCAATAGAAGGGGTTGCCAACAGGGTGCGCATCTCTACCACCAATTGCTTGTCCGCCACCACCGCATCCTTTGCAACATCCAAGCCTTCGACCTGCAGCAATTGCTTGCCAGCTACCACCGTATCTCCTATTCTCTCCATAATTCCGCCCTGCACAGCCAGGGCCACGCCCTGGAAAGATAATTCCGCTGCCCCTGTGGCAGCCAAGACGGCCCCCTTCTCCTTAATTCCGTCTTGCACAGCCAGGGCCACGCCCTGGGAAGATGATTCTGCTGTCCCTGTGCCAGCCAAAATGGCCTCCTTATCCCCAGGGGCCTTTCTGTGTGCCATCTCTCTTGGTTTCAACCCTAAGCCATAGGTTTCCGACGATCCGGCAGCCTTGGGCTGCAAATCAGACTTCGCAGGAGCCATAGCGACTGTTCTCCCCACCGGATTGACCTGCGATCTGGGCTTCAGCGCACACACCACTGTCTGTTGATAGCACCTGCGCCACCGCCATCGGCTTCGATTAGTCACTAAACTTTCAATAACTCAAAAAATATTTATCCTTTTTCGATGATTTTTGTTTCCATTTAAACTCTGAGTTCTTTCCAACAAGCTTTAGATCGCAATGATCCGACTATATTAAGGGAGTTATGGCCTTTCCAAGCCGGCCTAGTTTTTCGCTCCATAGCTACGACTTTCTACTTTTGCTTCTACATTAACATAACATTAATTCTTACAGAGCAGGTTACCTTGACCTAGAGCTTTGATACCATGTTGAACTTCCTAGTTTACTATGAAAACACAAGAGAATAGAATAGGATAGGATAGGATAGGATAGGATAGGATAGGATAGGATAGGATAGGATGGAATGGAATGGAATAGAATGGAATAGAATAAGATTTTTATCGTCCACGGAGGCCAATTGGCCTATGGGACCTGTACAAGAGAAACGTCAAGCGTATTACGGCCCGTGTGAAAAAACCCCTTTGGGGAAAAACCGTGGCAGCAATGTGCTTGCTGATATACAAAACACAGAACATGGGGATACCATCTCAAGCTAAGGGGACAAAATGGAGGTCTTCACAGGCGAAAGGGATAAAGCCGATGTCGTTCGTCTAGGACCTCCTGAAGATATGGCCCAACTAGAGTTCCTACCGCTTCAATATTCAGCATGAGATGGAGTCCCTGGCACGGGATCACTAACCGTGGGTACCGTGCTCTGATTTGTTCATAGGAGGGGCATGTTTGCAGAGCATGGCGTTCGTCCTCAAGGACCCCCTGGCGGCAGCATTGGCAAGTTCAGACAAGGATGCACCACGATACAAGACATGTTTATTCAATGTACAAGAGGCACATATATAGTACCATAAAGGTACTTGTAAAGGTCAAGGGATAAAGGTGCTTCAGCCTAAAGGCCACGCTAGGAATAAAGGTCACGCTAGCACTAACAATTTGTCTACAAATAACCACAAATAGTCTGATTAATTTCCTCTCCTTCCTACTAATTCTTCTTGCAAAAGCATACATAGATAACTAAATACACGGATCCTCCAATGTGGTCAAATTCATCTGCAATCTTTTTATCTGTCTCCTTCAATTTTGTCCACCAACATTAGGTATTTGAAATCGAAACTTACAGCCCACCCTTTTGGATCTGCCTTCTGCCGGTACTTGAACATGGAAATCGGAGGCTGATGTGCAATCCGGTCTCCTTGATCCGATTTTCTAGATCCTACTCCAATGCCTGATTCAATCCGACCAAGTGCCCAATCGATCTTTCTGTGCAGTTCTCTATTCATCCGTTTCAGGTTTTTGTTTTAAAACATTTCAACACCATGTCACTTCCTTTTTTTATCATTTTGTTTTATAAGTAACACACATTCACAATTAACAACACACATCTTATTCTCCAACTAACAAATGCTGGATAATCATTTCTAACAAATCTTAAGATAACAGGCACAACAACTCTTTGCAACCTGATGCCCTAAATGAGAAGCTCTTTGTGACTTTATCCCATAAAAATCCGCCATTTTGAGCCATAAACCAAGAACTTAAAAAAACGAAAAACCAACGGTCAAGAACTTTTTGCAAAAATAAATAAAAATAAATAAAATAGACATTGCAGAACTACTATAAACCTACTACTGCTCGAGTGCTTATTTTTTGCGAGTACCATGCATTTCTATGAACAAAATGTTATGCATTTGAACCAACGTCGATATCGACACATAGCACACCAAGGTATAGAACCCTACACCTACAAGTGTGCCAATCATGGTAGATATTAATTTTGAAACCGATTCCTTTCAAGCTATGGATGTGTCTTTATTCCAAATATGTTCCACTTTCGACGTAACATCGAACACGACCCCAATGGCTGCAGACTCCAATAGAATCACAAGAATTTTGGATTCATTCAGTCATTCACAAATTGACTATATCCTGCCGAGTGCAGAATTAAAGACGTGCTGCACTAAGATGAATTCACAAACCTCTTCCATACCCATGGTAATCTGTGCTGCCCAGATTGCTCCATGCTCTAATAGTTTGACATGACAATTGGACTTGAGTAGACAATGTAAATCCAAACAAATAGGAAAGGGGAGTTCAAACGCTATTGAGGCAGACTCTGGGGTAACTATTGTTAATTTATCTCAAACACAAATGGGTCCAAACTCAAATGATGGTGGAAGAGAGAGAAGGCGTGAGAGACTGATAGAAATTGTGAGAAAGCGCAAAGATAAATATAGGCTTTAGGAGCGAATGATAAATGATGTATCATCTCAGGTGGGAAACTTATGTTCTATTGCACCCACAATCACACGGACAAAGTTTGTCCGCACGAATGTTCCTAAGGTGGCTTCGATCGCCATTATGACGATGAACATGATGTAATGTTCCTTAACCACTCCGGCTTAACGAACTGGCCAAAACATCCGAATGTTTATGGGAAATCCATCCCACCCTCTTATGGTGGTGTCAGAAAATGCCACAACAAGATCTACTCGAGCGATTTCCTCCGTTACAATCTCTCCCACTAGAATTATGCTCGTCCTTGAGCATCACAAAACCACAGACCACACCATCCAATGGTGTCCAAGACCAAGCCAAGACCATACTGTCCAACGATATCCAAGTCATACATGCCCCCATGGAGACTCGAACTCGATCCCTACTCTAATACCAGTTATAATGTTCCTAACCGACATGCCCGTCAGTTTCATGCATCTACTATGATCCATATATCTCTGACAAGCACAAGAATCCCAGATGTGAATCTTAAAAACCCACTTGAAAGAAGAGATCCAATGTGGTATTAGGCTCTTGTGTCTCCAGCTCATCCTCCTGGTGCAATCTCTTTCTCTGCCTTCATGCCCCAGTTGATCTCCTCATGCAAAAAGCTCCATGTTTGCAAAAAGCTATTCCAGCATTCCTTTTCCAAGAATCCTCTTTAAATATTAAAGCCTTTTTTTTATTTTTAGCTCCATTTTGCATGCATGTCAAGCTTGTGTTTTCGTACATAAATATGTATGTTGGACCATCAAGTGGCCAACACCGTTACACATGAGCTTAAATGTTACTTATTCTAGCAGGGCAACCGAACATTTGGTGTCATTTAACCGACGTCAGATTTATAGTGATCAAGTAGTTGTAGATGCAACTGGAATGGGTGTCGCGTAGTTACAACCTAATGACACTATGTGCTTAATTAGACAAGATGATGTAATGGAGGACCCAGAACAAGGGTATGTGATGCATTGGCGATCTTGTGCACGATGCATGAATGTGGCAATAAATCAAACTTATGTAATGTGCATATGGAATAAGAGGTGCGCATATTTCCAAATTCCACTGCTCAACGTTGAGCAAGAGGGATTTTGTTGCAAGAATGGGAGGTGGAGGTTGCACCATTGCCATCTTTGCCCACGGCATTGAACAATCTATACAACACCTATTGTTTCGATACAGAAGCCAGAAAGGTGAACAACGTGTTCTGTTTTAGTGTGCTTGGGCTCGATGGCAGATTTGTGAACTTGGAATTTTCTTCTTTCGTTACGATTACGGGTCGTATGTACCACAGTCCTTCCTACGACAGATGTCGGAAATCCTATACATTGGTACATCTATGATGAGTTACAGCATTACATACAGGCACGTAATCAGAGAGTACCCTCCAATGGATTGCTACTATCAGTTCAATTCTTGATCAAATAAATCCATTTATTCAAAATCTCTGGACTATGGAAAGCATGCATATGACATCGGCATACATAACAATTGAAGGAGCTATTGCGAGCGATGAGATTACGGCCATCGCTGAGGTAAAAAACACCATTAGGTCTCGAGTCGCCAGGTTTATGGTGTGAAACCATGGGAAGCCGACCTTTATGAATATTCTTGATCAAATGTAATGAAAGTAACCTAGCATAGAAGAGTTTGAGTATGCATGTGTTCTATTCTTCATGGAGGAAAATTGAAGGGGGTAAACCATGGAGAACATGGATTTTTAATCAAAAAATACTGGGCACACAATAGATATGCTAATTAGTAGCTTCCATGCAATACATCTTTAAAAGCACATGAGAACCATAGAAAAAACTGTACAAAAATACAAAAGCAACCCTCTTTAGTTCGCACAACATAAACCATTAGCCCATTACATAAACAAATAAATTCCCTCTAAAATCCCTTTTGTTTGGGTGCATATGCATATGAGGGATGACGCGGGGCAGCAAGAGCCTCTCCACCTCTCCCTATAAATTGTACAATACACGTATCAAACTAACACCATTGCGTACATTTGCTCCAAATCTTACATTATTTTGTTAACCTTTTTATATTGTATACCCCAACTTTTGGGGCCATACCCCGCAAACTTTTGGATGCTCTGTGTCACCCCTTGTACGAATATGCACTCAAACAAAAAAAGGGGTTTTAGGGGAAATTTATTTGTAAACTTAAAGGGCTAATGGTTTGTGCAAGACGTTTTTTGTCCCCTTGAAGGCCTTGAAAAACATATTGCAGAAAAAATTGTGATTTGAATATAACCATGTTAATTCAAAATGCATATTACATTATAGTTAATTAAAGGAAGGAAGGAAGGAAGTAAATTTTAACGTCCACGGAGGCCAGAGGCCTATGAGACGGCACAGTACAAGGGGGACCGAAGTCCTTAACCAAAACAGGGACCCTTACAAACAAACAAACGAAACAAAAACATAATCATAATCACCACAGATCCATACCGTTGCAAAAAGCAACCAGCATACCTTCACCACACGCTCCCTGAACCGTAACCTCTTCACAGCTAGATGCTGAGGACTGGTGCGGGCTTGTGCATACGTTGAACCTCCACCCGCTGAAGCCAGAAGACAAGTGCATCCATCAGGCCCAAGTGCCAGGCACCCAGGCGCTCAGGGAAGGCGGCGCTCAGGGAAAGCGCTCAGGGAAGGCCCTGAACAAAACATCAACCTGCTATGCTTACATGTTTCCCGGGGCAACAAACATCAACCTGCTATGCTGACATGTTTACAGTTTAGGATGTTCCATTATATATCTAAGAATACCCCAGCCATGGATTTGGAGCACTGGTCACGAATGATCGCAGCCCCTCCCCTGTAAATCGCCCATTTCCGTTGTGCCCTTGCCTCCCGCACTCTGCGAAGCTCCTCCCCCCGTCTACTGAGCTGAACTAGCGTAAGGTCTTCCTGGACAGAGAAACTGGTATTCCGAAGATGGCTGCCATGCTGGAGCACATGCAACCTGTCTTGCCGCGCTCTGAAACGGACCAAAATGTGACGTGGTCGATCTGGACGCTGAATTCCAACCCTGTATGTGGCCTCTATACCTGAACATGCAAGATGCATAGTATCTCTGAAAAAATGCTCAGCCTCCTCTACCTCCGATCCACTGGTGGCCTCTGGCAATCCTATAATCCGCAACTGCAGAGCTCAAAATGCATATTACATTAGTTAATTAAACTGCAGCAAATAAGATTGCATGTGACTACAGCGAATATTATATCCTAGGAGGAACCCATCTTCACAAAATGATGCACTTTATGATGTACATTCTTCTTGGGTACTCTGTGTGCAACAAAACTAAAGATGGAACTAGGAATATTTGGTTTCAGAATATAACCAAATTCAAATACATAAGAGCATCTTATTACTTCAAAGAAATTGCGTACCTCATAATGTTTTTATGCTTGATGGGAACAATTTGAAGAAACTGGATCAAGGCGAATAAAACCACCCTAGGCTTTTGCCTACATGAATATTGTGTGCAAGGCATTCTTCTTGTTGCATTCTTCTTCGGTAGCACACGAGGCATCCAAGATTTTACCTATAATAATCTTTTTTTAATTAAAAGTAGTAAATTTTGCCGATAATAATCATAGTAGGGTTTTACAATTGCAGCCCATAGCACCAGAAAGCTGGAACAATTTATGCAGGTCGATTCTTCAAATGTAAATGATAGGGCCAATTTGAGCAGCTCGTTCTCACAGTTTGGCTATGGCAGAGCATATTTAAATCTTGTATATCCATGGCAGAATAGGGCATACACCCATCAAATTAGATGGAAAACCTCGTGAAATACACCCATCAAATTATGCCTCGTGAAATACACTCATCAAATTATATAAAACCCATAGAAAAAATGTACAAAATCACAAAAAAGAAAACCCTATTTATTATATTAGATATAGATATTTTTTTTTTATGGAAAGAATAGAATAGAATACAATACAATACAATGTCAGCCAGGTTAAACAATCTTGAAGTTGTTCCTAGTTTACAGCGTTATGCATCAGAGACTATACAAACATCCCATTAGGGCAGTGAAGAACAACCCTTTGCATGCAACACCTTGTTGAATATATTACGTGGCATCGTATGACCAAACATTGAAGAGTTAGGAAACCGGTTCTTTTCAAAATAATAGCATATGGCTGTGTGGCTTTCACCCTAAGTTATAGGCGAGAAAGATGTTTGCACCCATTCTAGCATTCTTATGATGTTAACTTTAGACTATAGCATTCTTATGATGTTAACGTGTTCAAGTTATATTGATCTTTGTGTTGACCATAGTAGCATCACGTCAAACCTCACTTCATTAACTCAAAAAAAGGTTTACAAATATCATTGGAAATATTGAACAAAAGATAATATATGATAGTGATGACATTTTATTTAGTTGGTGGTGGTGACCTTATTTAGTTATCCTACTTACATCACCTACATTATTTGAAAGTACCAGCTCCTCACTTAAAGCCACGACCACGTTGAGCAATAACTGCCTCTTGCTTCAGAGCCCTTGCATCAAGAGCATGTTCAAATGCACCTTCGGAAGATAGGTCGATGATGAGTCGATCTATTAACTCTGTGGTAACATGATTCATCATGAAGATATGGGAGTAGGGCACATTATCTAATGTCTCATTGGAAAGAGAATATTTTTTGACAATATCATCATTGGGACGATAAAATCTGATAGTAAGTGAAAGCTTCGTGTGCCCAACATAGAGATTCTTACCCAGTTGCTTCTCCAAGTGATGCAGTTTTTCGACAGTGTACTCTGCTAGTGCCTGAGCCTTCAAAATCTTGGCAACTTGATCATCATATGATGTGCGAGCAAGGTGGCACCAAAGGGCCATTACAGAAAGGCCATTTCGAGAGCCAGCAAAAGTGGTATCAACCCCAGTATACTCGGGCCTACTTGGAGGGTCGATTCGATACTTATTCTTACTCATATAGATACCACATGGCACTGGAGAACCGGGCCACTTATGACCACTCATGGAAATAGACATTACAAATGGAAGGCGAAAGTCGAAAATGGGCCCCTTATATGGTACCACATTATTAGCATGGGCCATTTCCACAAAGGGCATGTAGGAAGCCCCAAGTGCACCATCCACATGAAACCAAAATCCATAACGAGTTTCTTCCTTCCCAGTGTATTCATCTGTCAGTACAAGCTCATACATCCCATGCTTCTTTAAGATCTCCACAAGCCTCTCACCACAACTTTTGACATCATCATATGCACCCTTGAAAGTGGTTCCATAGTTAAAACATACTAAAACAGGATGCTGCTTATCAACAAAGAAGTCCACTAGTGTGGCAAGTGCCTCCACGTCCACATCACCATCCTCAGTGGATGGAACTTGGCTAGGCCAAACTCCCTTAGAACCTTCAAGTGGACAAAGACCCTCGTATTTATTATTTCCAAAGTCAGAGAATGTGGAGATGGCGAGCATCTTCATTGCCTTGGATAGAGAGTAGTGAGTATCTTCAGAATAGAAGGCAATGGGGGTCAACTCCTTCTCTGTCTGAGCTCTTGTCTTCATTGGCAAGGAAAGCTGGTGGTAGACTAGTTCGAGTTCCCCACTAGGTGACTTCTCAAGCAGGAGCTTCTTACCACTGAGATAATCCCTAGCATTCCACATACCATAAAGGTTGCCCTCAGTGGCACCCATGGTAAGACAGAATCCCCAGTACGCATCTTTATCATAAGGATCATCGCGCGGCTTGGCATTCCATAGCCTTGCATAGTAATTGAGCACAGCACGCTCCAAGAGCTTGCTATTAGTTCGAAGGTTACCCTCGTCAAAAGCATCCCCAACGTTGTTAATCTAGATGGAAAAGAGAAAACAAAAGGAGGCATGAATAAAGAAAAAGAAGAGTTTTTGGCAGGCAAAAATGCAAGAGAATTGAAAGACTTACATGCATATCGAGAGTATATGACATGAGGTTGACGAAGTCCAGCTTCTGGTTGACCTGGTAGCCGAGGAAGTTAGATTGATGCTCCAGGAGGTAAGCCTTGAATTGACCGAGGACGTCGTCAATATGATCCGAAGGCAAGCCTTCATTTGGGAGCTCGAAGGCGGAAGGAGGAGGCAGATCCTTAACAGAATCCATTAAACTGCTCATTCCGAAATGCTCTCAACAACCCTTTTCTGCTTCAAAACCAACAGGAAATTTTTTGCACTGCTTTTGGTTTGGGCGGAAGCCTTTTTATCTTACCTATAGGGAATCTTTTGCACAGCTGTCGCTAAATGTTGATCCAACATCTGCATGCAGTATGGCGAACTGTTTCTGCATGCTTTTGGTGTCAAACATGGCAATTATATTTCCAATATAAGTCTACCGAGTACACTGTCCACATTAATGGACATGTTTGTAACTGTCATATGTCAGACTTATCTGTAATACAAAATACACTGCTTCATCGGATTGCATACACTTGTGTAACCTGTAATACGATGTGGAAAGTTTAAAGGGAGACACATTTAGAAGAGGATAAGCATCCCCCTCGAGCAGGTGATGGATGATGTAATACTATCACTGTCACATTAATGCACTACTATCACTATCCTTAATGGACTTCCGGACTCTGGACATGCAGAAGCAGAAGTACATGCACTGTCCGGATGGGGTGTTTGTTTTGTTGACGTTTGTCTCTGTGCTTGCAATTTTTCAATCATTGTTTCTGTAATTAAATCCTTCTATGCATTTGTCTTTGTGCTTGCAATTTTTCAGTAATTGTTTCTGTATTTAAATCCAGAGGGCGTTATGGCAAAACAAATTCTCCGGCGATATGGCCATGGCCAAAATGGCTCGGGCATGCGCTATGGCAAAACAAATTCTCGGGCGATATGGCCATGGCAAAAATGGCTCGGGCCTGCGCGCCTGAGCCATTTTTGGCCATGGCCATATCGTCCGAGAATTTGTTTTGCCATGAACGCTCGAGAGCCAGGGCGTTATCACCTTTTAACGCCCTCCTTCGAGGGTTTATAGGCAAAGTCCCTAGGGCGTTATAATCCTTCCTATAACTCGCTAGGGCATTATAGGCTGTTATAGCCCTTGATGTGGCATATTCGTGAGAATACACTGGGATCCAATGATCCCAAGTGAGCAATAAGGAGTGGCGATGTCATCTGCGTTTTCTCATGTCGAATGCAGTCATGCACAACCTCCTTGACCACTGTGACAAACTGATCATCTAACCCGATTAAGCTGAATATAAATAATAATCTTAAGGACATTAAGTCGATTATTCCTCAATGGCCTCAATGCTTAGTAAGATGACTATCAGGAAGTAGACATCAGTAATCAAGTTGACAACATAGTTTACTATACATTGTTCCAACAGAAAGATCTGTAATAACTTCCATTGATTTTGCCTAAGAGTCAATATTTACATGTGAGAGTTCTTTACTCGTATTCATTAACAAACCTTGATAACCATTATAAGGACATAGGGAAATTGAGGATGCATAATGCTGTTATGAAGCTTTGACATCCAAAAGTGATAAATACTCCAATATTGCAACCCCTTCTTTATCAACTTCAATATCGTACTCGGCATATGGGTCTCCTGTCAAGTTCTCTGCGATCTCAGCTTCCATTTCTCTATCTCTCTCTTGTAAGATAGGGCTGTCTACTGTTGGTGAATTTGATTGGGAATCTGTACTAAGGGCTGCCTCTCCTGCAGTACCTGGCACCATAGAAGATGCATCTTCTTCTGGCTTTGACTGCTCACCTCGAAGAAGCTGCTCTAGTGCTTCATTGACATCAAGAGACATTTGAAGTGCCCTTCCAGCTGTGAACAATGGAAAAATATTAGCATGTGATAAATAACTATGTTGCCTCTAATCGTAAAACATATTACCTCTTTCTTTTTCAAAGCCCATTAACATCAATTCTGCAAGCTCTGCTTCATCAACTGTTCTCCGTAAACGTTTCTTCTTAATCGAGGTCTGATTTCAAAGGTTCAGGTATCACAAAGAGCCTCCAAGAACCGTTAATTACAAAAAAAAAACATCTTAAAATAAACCTGCAACGCATCATGTAAGGCTGGATTGCCCAGCACATCCAATGCACTTTCCCTGTCATTTTCGCTTTGCCTCAAAGATTCTGCAGCAAGCCGTGTATCATATCTAGTGCATGAATTAACACTCAGGTTAGATATGTATACTCAATGAAGGCAACTATTTCATGTTTTTTAGGCAAAGCATGTAGCTTTCTCTATTAGAAAATTGAGATGAAAGATGCCAGACTAGTTCTCAGCTTTAGATGTGAATCTCACCAACGCCTTATTACCAGGGAAAAAACTTCCCAACTACTTCAATGAGCAAAACATGTCCACCACACCAGATCATACAAGAATGAAAAGATGCTCAGATGTTACCCTAATGAGACAAGTTCTGCCAGCTTCTTCAGGTCGACTGGTTTGCCAGATGCAGTTTTCCCATACTTCTTTTGTTCCCTGTATGCAGTGTACTTCGTTATACAAAGCAATGTTTATGGAGACATTTAACACTTTCCTTAAATGTAAGTTCTTGACAATTGCCAGGTACAATGATCTGTAACTTTATTAATCTTTGAACTAAGATGTTTTGATTTTTTACTTCTATGGCAGCTAAGCAGCCACAGCCAGGAAATACCGCAGCTCTTATGATCGGTTGCTTACCTGTGTTCTCTCTGTCTTTTTCTATCCTCTTCTGACTTTGCCTTTTTCCTAGCCTTCTCTGCCATCACAAATTCCACAGCACGATGCACATCCTGCCCTGACACTCTTAAAGCTCGTTTTGACTCCTTTGCAGTAAAGCCCATCCCCGCTAGAATGGCCAAGGCTTCATCAGAAACTTGTAACTGCAGGTATATTTAAAAGTATCAAAGACCCAGCTGAGGGAAGAAGGTAGCAGCAAGTCCATAATAAATATAACACAATGTTGATAAGCATAAAAGTATAACTTCACCAAAAAAGCTGCAGGCACTTGATACTACAAATTCTTATGTGTGTAACCCTTACAATGCCAGATGAAGCATAATAAATTACACTGTATACTTGATGGATTACCCCAGATAATGGCAGAACCATAAGCACTCTGGTCAGGATCAACTTCTAAAAGAAACTATATCTAACTTGTTTTCCTGTCGACTTCAACTAGCAATTGATAGCTTTAGCATCGAAAATAAACACATGGTTCACACTACACATAATTTCAGTAATTTTGAATAACTTTAACAAGTACCTCCTCATATTTCTTTTGAGCCGAGATTAATGACTTTCTAGCAACTTCATGCTGCCCACTGTGATAAGCCACAACACCCTCCAAAAGCTCCAACCGCACATATCTGAACCAACGCAAATTGCTTTAGCAGAAATGACTAATCCAAACACAAACGAAATATATTAAAAACATATTCGCATTATAAAAGTGATAAATAGGTATTTAAGAGATTGAAAGAAGGGTACAGGAAGAAATACAGTCAATGATTTTCAACTAATGTCTTGATGTTTATGTATATCTACCACTCTATCAACCATTGCCTCGCATACATCAGATATAAAATCTATTTGCTTGCTGAATATTGCAGCTTATAAACATGTTATCTGCGATATATTACTGCAGCCAATAGTAGAGAAACAAAGAGACAGAAGCAGGAAATAAGGTGAGAATGGAGCCAAAGTCTATAGCCATAAGAAAGAAAGGAATTGTCAGAGATGAGCAACTACGTCTTACATGGCAAGCTCTGGTGTGAATCCTCCTTGCAGAATATGAATGCGCTCCAAGTTTTCCCCATGGGATTTACGAAGACCCTGCCGTGCTTGAATTAAACTCTCTCTAGCCACAGCCAGACGTGCAATATCCCGAAGCATAAATAGGCACCACACAATGTCAAGGTGCAGCAATGCAACATTATCCACAGCCTGCATTGTGCAATCACGGCTAAATTAGAATGGGAGCTAGACTTAACAAAGAATAGAAAGTGCCCTACCTCGATTAATTTAGGATCACAGAGAGAAAATGACTCCTGCATAGTGATACAAAGTTGTAAAGATTATGTACATAAGTAACACATTTATGGTGGAAAGCTGGCCAGCCATAAACGAACCTCTGCCATTTTCAAAACCTCCAATGCGTCTCCATACTGACTTTGAGACATTAGTTTTTGTGCTTTAGCATGCAACATTAGACCCATCATAAGTGCCCTGCATAAGTTGTAAGAGGTTTGTCATTACATCCAACTTACTAAGTTGTTCATCGTCTTTTCAAATAGAAATCATGCATTTCAGTACAGATTCAATGCAACAAATTCAATGCAATTGTGCCATAGCAGAGAAAGAATGCATGAACTCAATTCATGCCAGAATTCTGTCAAAGACAAACTAGCAGGAGCAGATGATCATCCGTGGCCATTTAGGACATTACTACATACGCACCTCTTGTCATCTTCAGAGGTAAATCTCAATTGTTCTCCACTCTGATTCTCAAGCTCTAAATCGAAATCGTCCTCTGAATATCGTTTTGTTATTGCATCAGCTGCTATCCTGCAAAAAGTTCCACGATTTTAAAACCCTAAACAACTTTGAAAGTCAAACTCCATTGTCCCAAAAATCTGGTTGTCAGGCGACTGCCCAACGTCTTGGCGACTGCCCAACTTCTTGGCAAATATGCACCAAAAGTAGAAGTAGAATAGATTCTTACTTGATCCTATTAAGTCGTTCATTACGATCCTTCGCTTCAATAACAGGTCTGGCAACCTCTGCACCAATTCTAGTCATCAAAAGCCTCGAATTGTTTTTTAGGCCTAAATTCTTCAACAGAACATCCGCAGACGCCCCATCGCCTCTTAAATTCTTGCCTCCGCTGATCAAATTGATACAAGCAATATCAAATCCAGATTTGCTTGCAAGCTCGCGCTTAAGATCATCCAGAGTCCAGGATTCTAGTTCAAGGTCTACGGTACCATTCCATGCCCCTGCTATCTTGAGCCTAGCAGCAGAGCAAGAGGAAGAAGACGCCATATCAAAAGCTTCTGGCGCGGCAATGGCGTATTGCTAGTGACGACTCAGTGTCTCATGTCTAAGATAAATAATAACAAAAATCGCCATGGCATACCTTAATTGCTCATTCCCTTTTTTTGGGTTGCCGTAGGGGGGCAACCTTTTTGCTGGAGGTGGGACTTTGCCCATAAAAGGCTCAGATTTAATTTTGGATGTAATATTCCATAATATTCTGAGGAACATCCTTAAACTATTTGTATTTTATGGCTTGGATCGTTTGGGATTTCAAGAGGGTCTCGGGACACTTGGACGGTGGAGATTTTTTAGGCAGACAGCCGAAGGTGGTGATGCGACCGGAGCTTTTGTGCGTCGGGCAGCGGGCAGTGGCGGCGGATGCGGAAGCCGGAGCAGAAGAAGCGGCAGCCAGAGCAGAAGAAGCAGGGACTAAAAAAGGCTACTAGAATGGCAGCCTCAAACTTGGCAAAACTTCCTGTTTTTGGAGTAGTGGTTGAGATGCTGGATCCCATACATAGGCCAAACTCGCATCAGTCTGTTGCGCCACAGAATTCCTGCCCTATTCTGGTAGATGGGGAACTCTATGACGTGGCTCCTTTTCTAGAAGTCCATCCTGGTGGAACTGAGGTATTACAATGGAGTTCTGTTATGATTTAGTTAGGTTGAGCCGATTCCTTGTAAACCAAAATATCCCTGGCTTTTTTTTTTGGCTAGATTCTTTTGAAGCACATGGACGGGAAAGATGTTGGAAATCTGATGAGAGGCACAGACTCCCCTGCTGGTCATTCTCATAGCAAGGTTGTTGCCTTCAGAATGCTGCACAGATTCAAGGTCTCTAAAGACGAGCAAAAGTAAGCAACTTGTTTAAAATTGCATTCGGCTCTGAATTAATATGTATTGTTCCACATGACCACAACAGAGGGTGCAGAATTTGAAGTGGATTTAACAAAGCCTATTGTTTTTCAGGTTTGTTCCTTACACACGGATACACCATGTACAAGAATAAAATCCTGATAGACTCTTGACATTTGGGAAAGAGATAAAAGGATTATGACCCCATTGCCTGCAAGGAATCTCCAAGAATTTTCGAGAGCGATTTATTAGAGGTAATGGCCAATAATGAGGACTCGAGGACTCTGAAGTTAAGCACGCTTGGACTCGAAAATATGCATGTCACTCAATATATAACTGTGTTCTTATCCCTTAAGTGGTTTTGCAGACATTTACCAAGACACCACTATGGGTTTTGGCAGTGCTGTGACTACCTTTTGTATTTTGGATGATATTAATAGGCTTCAGAAATGGATACCACTTCGCACAGTTGTTTAACCTAATAATCATTGGATCTCTAGTTTGGACTCTGGTGGAGTACTGTGTGCATCGTTTCGTGAACCATATGAACCCTCTTATGCGACATACATGATGTGGCATATAGGACCAACACTCTCCATTACCTCATGCATGGGTTTCATGTGAGCATCCAATGGATGCAAGCAGAGTGGTATCTCCACCTCTTTTAACAGGCCCCTTCTGCCTCATGGTTAGCCCCAAATCTCTGCATATGTACATGGTTAAGATTGTTGAGTTTTTAACAAAGGAAAATATTCTACTTTTTGTGCAGTTCTGGCATGCTCTCTTTTTTATTCCTCCCATTCCTTATGCCATGAATAACAGTTGCAGGGGGATTGTTGGGGTATATGTGCCATGATCGTACGCGTTATTTCCTCCATCATATCACCCCTTTCAATGAATGAAGCCGCATATTGAAGGTGAAGATTTCATCTGTTTTCGGCTGTAAAATGTCATCTATTTGGGTTTTTTATTGTCCTCTTTTTTTACAAGGATTTCATCTGAACCATCACTTCAAGGCACAGACAGATGCATTTGGAATCTCGACCACTTTATGGGATCATGTTTTTGGAACACTTCCTTCTAGTCCATATTTGGGTCCCCCTACATGAGCCATGTCTAGCTGGTATTAAGTATATCCTAATCTTAATGCGTCCCCAAGTCTACAGTCCATTTAAGATCATGCCACCATAGACTGTCATAAAGATTGTTATACACACCCTCATGTTATACCCATCTTAAATGTTCCACATAAATTTGCATCCCTCGGATATACACAGATACACCATGGTTATAAAATGTCATCTCGTGAATGGTGTCTATATTCCGTGGTTATACTAAAGTTTGCATGGGGTGTCTATTGGTTGCGCACTAAGCGTAAAACTTATATAGCAGCAAACTAAACACCTTCTAAGCCATACGTATATAGCAGCAAACTAATCACTTTCTAAGCCATACGGGCCACACCACAACATGTCCAACAAGATAAGACACATGTCAAGCTTTGTTGGATACCAAGGTGGACTCATCCCATGAAGTGAAAGTGGTGGGGGTACGAGTACCACCAAGGCATAGGCTACCAAGCTAGCCATTTAAGGCTGCAGCACAGAATTGTTAGGCAAAGACTGAGTTTTTTTCTGGATAATAATTGCTAATCTTCCATTTGACAAGATTTGGGATGATTACATTGTCTTTAAGCGAAACTACATTCATACGTACAAATAAAAGACTGCCAAATAAAACTTAACTTTGCCATTTGCAATTACAATTTGAATATAATGGTGAATAGTTGTGGACGTATTATCAATAGGGCAACTTATTGATGCGTTAGCATCCTTTTTTTTTTCTTTTTCTTTTTTTGTGGGATCATTGGATCCAAGTATATTTGCTAGAATATCCAAAATCAAGCCGCGAGGTATTTATTTACACCTCACACCCCTGTATAACAAAGCGCTCCCTTGTGTCTGTATATACATACACAAATACAGAGCTAAATGTAAAAATACGTGGCAACGAAGCTCTGGGAAAGGAAAAGAAAACCAAAGCAAGCAAACACGAGCCCGAAGCAGGAGCTAATCCTAGCAAAACAGGAGCTAATCCTAGCAGCGAAAACAGGAGCTAATCCTAGCAAGCAAAACCAGAGATAATCCTAGTAGCGAAGCCAGAAGCAGGCCAGATCTGACATCTGAGCCCATAAATCTGAGCAGACTCCAGTGCGGCTCTGCAAGCAGCGGAAGCTTGAAGTGAAGATGTTCTCCAATATTCGAGTCTGACATCTGAGCCCATAAATCTGAGCGGACTCCAGTATGGCTCTGCAAGCAGCAGAAGCTTGAAGTGAAGGTGTTCTTGGCTTCTCCATGGAGGCAGAAAACCCAAAGCAAGATTTTTGTGCTCCTACAGTCCAGATTGCAGAAGTCTAAAAGCCAACTAAAGGGAGCTAAAGTGGAATCTTGAGGTCGAGAGTTCGATCCTCTTTCACCCCATTTAGCAAATTTATTCCTGCTTTATAATACCTTGGTGATTCCGGTGTTGTCCTTTGCAAGGAATTCGAGAGAAATGTGATCTGCTTTAGAGCGTGAGCGCCATTTGTTCAGGCCTAAAACAGGAAGGCCATGTGCAAATTATAAGTTCGCACCATTAAACACAAGCAAAGGACAAAATGCGAACCCTGTTTTTCTCGCCAAACCATTGGAACAATCTTAGTCTGAAGATAATTTGAGGACCTTTTGGTCGACTCTAAACAAGACATCCACCCCTGGCAAGCCTGAGTCTAAAAGAAATACTCAATTCTAACAAAAACTTCTAAGAAAAATGAGCCTAAAGGTTAAAAACCCAATTGTTTTTTAGGAAAAAAATAGGGTAAAATGACTATCCGATCACCTAAAAAGGATTTAGCATTCAAAACACAAAAAACCTCAGCGCATATTCATATGAGAAAATACCAAAAAGTTTTTCACCGCCGGGTCCAGACAACTCTCACGATGCACCTAATCCATTTGTGAGAATCTCACATCGCTTCCAGACGCACCGTCAGTGTCCTCCCCCAAATTGTGATAATAATTAATTGTTTTGCCAAATAATCACCTTGTTGTGTAGAGCAGGATTATGATATTGATTATAGTACTAAACTTAGTCTTGACCCTATCAAACAGGCCACGACTCTCACCATGCGCCTAAGCCACCTGTGAGGAGCTCACACTGCCTCCAGGTGCATGGTAAGAGTCCTCCAAAAAGTTTGACCACTTTTTCTTGATAAAATCAAGTGAAATTTCTTGCAATAGGTCTTATAGAAGCCGTGCATGTACTTTCTACCCCAATAAAGCATAAAATTGTTAGGCATTACCTCGAACAACCTCAAATTTCTCCAACCCTAAAATTCCAAACTTAGTGTTTTATCATGTGATAGTCAGCTGGTATCTTGACAAAGCAACTCAAGCATTCAAGAACTAGTGCATTGCCTTGCTCATACCAAAGAGGTAAGAGTTGACCTAGTCTACCATGTTTTTTGAAGGGAATTGAATTAGCTACCATATTGTCTGCCATTATTAATATATCATCGTATTCAAATTTTGTCACAAGCTAGAGTCTACGAGTGTTCAAGTCATTCTTTGTATAGGGCACTAGATCCAAAGGCCAAAACAAATTTGTTTGAAAACTTATAGCACGTCCAAACAACATAAGGCCTTGCAAAGCAAAGCCCAATGTATGCTAGACTGCGTGACCATGAGCTTTGAAAAGGTTAGGTACTTCCCTATCAACGCTCCCTTGGCCATATTCCTCTCTTATAGGGCCATCACTATGGTAGGTGAGTCGTCTGTCCAGTCATGCGACTCTCAACCCTTAGACTGTAGTGTAGATGAATGGGTTCTTCCAGTGCACCTACGTCACCCTAACGTGGCTAGGAACACGTCGTGGCCACGTCGCACGCGACGTCACCTAGACGTCGCCACAAACGTTGCCCATACGTTGCCAAAACGTCGC
>JAANSK020314596.1:0-19079 GCA_011763485.2 Isoetes engelmannii
ACAAATGCATTTCTGAGTGGTTTAACTCTTATCCACTGCCCGTCTTTTCGCTTTACTTCAAGACCACCAACTTCATCCTGTACCAACACTGTTAAGGCTCCAGGATCCTTGTGTCTGCTTACTCCAAGAACCATGTGAGGGGATGGACATTTTGCATAGTAGTTCAGCCTCATCGATGTAGTATCCTCTTCAAAATAGCGGTTGAAATATGTAGCTGGCAATCCAAGACTCTCGGACAGTAATTCCAAGAGCTTGAATGCCAGTTCTTCTGTTGAAGCTGCCCATCTCTCGCATATTTCTCTACAGAAACAAGAAATTCATCATGAAAGAACTAACACAATTCTCTACAGAAACAAGAAATTCATCATGAAAGAAGTAACACACTGCGTGATCATTTATAGTGGAATTTGATGTCTTGGTTAAACAACATATTAAGTCTATTGAAAAAGGCGATAAAAAGAGTCTTGCATGTCTAGTAAGTAGCTTGTCTTGATATAGACATCAAGAAAGAATGACAGGCATAAAGGCTTTATAACCAGCCTATGCATTTTTAACCCTCTCTAATCTATCTATTGTGTTAGTCTACTGTAGTTTCATCTGCCTTGATGTAGCAATGTTATTGCATTTCTCTTCTCAAACCAGCATGGCAATCTAACCCACAAACTAAGCAGCAGAAAATTTTAGATGTCTGATCTCCAATATTTCCTGACCGTTACCTTTCATACTAGAGCTTATAATGAGCTAAAATACCAATGCCTTTAAAATGAGAGTCATCCTTGCGCAAGAGCCATGCTAATGTCTGTATTGTTCCAATTTTTGTCGGTATGACACAGTTCATGTACCAAGGCAATCCCTAATATAAGATCTTAAGCAAATATCTTTCACACCAAAAAGCTAGTTGAGGAACCTACATGATCATTCAACTAAACAAATAAGTATATAAAAACTCAAAAGATCTCTAGATGAATCAAATAAACAATGTCTCACCTGAATCCCGATGGAGCACCCGGCCATTGATTTCCAAACTCTTCTAATTCATCTCCCTTGGGAATTTTCACTTGGCCTCGAGGTACAAAATCAAATACCTTCTTCTAATCACGAACATTCTTTGTACGGATGGTGGCCCTCTCACTTTTGTTAAGGTTTGGGGCTGTTGTCCCACTTGGTTAGGTTCGATTCCATGAAACCCCACGAACATTCTCTGTGTGTTCTGTATCATAGTAGCCCAACGAATTTTCAAAGCTCCTCCGCACCTTACTTTTTTCTTCCAAGGGTAAATAAAAAAACTCTTTAGCTACATGTTCTAGCTCTTGGAGCAGATCCAATTGACCCCATGATTTATGACTTGAAAAAATCACCATTCAGCAGCGGCAGTGCCCATTTGAGCTATGATTTTCTGCCTGGCATTTGAATTGAATGAAATTTCGCCCAAGTCGATGACTGGAATGGTCCTGCTCAATTTGGGCATGGTTAGAATTCAGCCGATGTTCTAGTGGAAGGATAAAGGCAGGATCGATGGGGCAAAGGCGATCTTGGTGGCCCGCAGCTAGCACCATCTCGTGCATATTTGCATATGGATTCCATTCATATGTATGTACAAAGATACAATGTATGTAGTCATTTTTTTATGTTTTCCATTCCCTTGTGCTATCCAGTGCCACGTATGTACAGGGATACAATGTATGTAGTCATTTATTTATTTTTTCCAATACCCTTGTGCTATCCGGTGCCACGTCTGCGCTATGTAGTGCCGCATATGGTACATTTCGGATTGCCCAAAAGTTATGGGGTTTTGCGTTCGCATGCAGAAGTGACACACGGCCACCCTAAAGTCGTGGTTAGTTGCGTGCAACATTTCGGTTGATTAAGCGGCCTTTTGTGTGAGTAATGCATCTATTTCTCGTTGCTGTAGTACGTTTTCAGCTTTACGAATCCGATGGCTTTGAAGATTCTCTTTCTTTGAACTTATACAAAGGCCCAAGTGATATATCAATACATTCTGTTATTTTTGTCGGCCAGTTCGTGCATACCTAAAAAACATGGGTTCTGAAGCAGTTTTTTGCGCAAACAAGCTGGAAGAGTTTCTGAAACAAGGTGAAGGGTGCTTGATCTTGGATGGAGGATTTGCAACTCAGCTTGAAAGTCATGGAGCAGATCTCAACGACCCATTGTGGAGTGCTTTATGTCTGATTACTATGCCACACCTCATTCAAAGGGTGAGTTGGTAATAATAGAGTGTATTCTTTTATAATTCTTAAATCTACTGTTATATGTTGAATTCAGGTCCATATGGATTACCTTGAAGCAGGAGCAGATATAATAATATCCTCGTCATATCAAGTAAGTTTTCGAGATGTTTTATTTTTGGGTATCGGAATCTATATAGAACTGTTATATCATGAAAAAGCGTAAATGATTAAGTAAACTTGATGTTATCAGGAATTCATACGGTTGCCAGATTGTTGAATCATGTCAATTTTATGCACCTTGAAATTGGCATAGTTTATAAACAATGCTTGGTCAAATGCGCAAATAGAGATTTATATCATGTCAAATCTTGTTCAATAAACATGCCGGTCTCTAGCATGAAAGAAGCGCCAGAATTTAGGAGGAACTTTATATTAGAACCTAAATGGAGTTTAGTGGTGTCTTGTTTTAGGGTACATCCTGTTTTATGTAAAGCGGATATAGTTTTGAAAAAGTTTTTGGTTAGAACCTTTGAGAAAATTTATTTTTTATATGAAAAGTTAAGTGCTTATTATGCTAGATGGTGTCCATTTGGCCATGTTCAAGTTGTTAATGATGAAAGTGTCATTATTTGCCTGATGGTAATTTGCCTGTAAGGATGAGAAATTCATGCTTCATTGTACCAATTTGGTCTTTTTTTACAGGCAACCTTGGAAGGATTTGCAGCAAAAGGGTTATCAAGAGAAGAGGGAGAGGCATTGTTAAAGAAAAGTGTCTTCTTAGCATGCGAGGCCCGTGATCAGTTTTGGAACAAGTATCAGACAAAGCTACGTGCAAATCCTGCCTCAACAATGATATATCGCCGTGCCCTAGTAGCTGCTTCAATAGGAAGTTATGGAGCATATCTTGCTGATGGATCTGAGTATAGGTGATTCTTCTAAACCTCTGACAGTTGTTTAGATACAAAATACAACTATAACTATTATAAGGTTGTGAGACCATTAAAACTTTTTCGATTCCACATGTGACCTTCACCCTGATTGTTTAGGTAAAGAATTCTTAGGAACAGAGGAAGCTCCGTAGAAAGCAATTATTAGCATAATCCTTATATACCTGTAGTAAAGTTTAGTGTTGTATGCAATTATAATTGTTACTCCTTGTCTGTTTTTCCACTATATAGCATAATTCTTATGCCTGTAGTAAATTTAGAGGAGCTGTATTTACTTATAACTTTTACTCCTTGGCTGTTCTTCAACATAGTGGAAATTATGGGCCAGATTTTTCACTTGGTAAGTTAAAGGAGTTCCATCGGCGCCGGCTGCAAATTCTGTCATCCTCTGGAGCAGACATCCTTGCATTGGAAACTATACCTTGCAA
Source organism: Isoetes engelmannii (assembly GCA_011763485.2). Classification (NCBI taxonomy): domain Eukaryota; kingdom Viridiplantae; phylum Streptophyta; class Lycopodiopsida; order Isoetales; family Isoetaceae; genus Isoetes; species Isoetes engelmannii. The sequence continues at coordinate 3,565 of JAANSK020314596.1, forward strand.
AATCGAAGCACAAGTAAGCCGATAATTTTTAACATTCATAAGTAATCAAAATAGCTATGTTGTTACATTGTATTTGGTATAATGGTCTGTTTGTTTGGTTATCAGGCACTTATTGAGTTGTTAGATGAAGAAAACGTCCAGATTCCTACATGGATCTCTTTTAATTCTAAGGATGGGACTAATGTTGTCTCAGGAGATTCATTTCATGAATGTGTGTCACTGATTGAGAAGTCTGATAGGGTATCTGCTGTTGGCATTAATTGTACACCTCCCCGGTTCATTCATGGACTAATACTCATCGCTCGAAAGGTATAAAGCATATGCTCTACATAATAGATTTATAATTTATAAAATATTGTCCATCCAATGCGAGGTAGTTAAAACTTGCTGCAAGATTATGTTGCTCATTACAGTTTCTGCTCACTAAATTTTCTTGGTGTAGGCAACCTCTAAACCTATAGTTATATATCCAAATAGTGGAGAAACATGGGACGGGGAAGCAAAGCGATGGATGGTAATATCTTGGCTATCTTCGATCGTTTGTTAATTATCATTAGTTTGATACGCATAAGCTGACTGAATTATTGAACAGGCATCTACAGGAGTCTCAGATGAGGATTTTGTATCCTATGTGCCCAAATGGATGAAAGCTGGAGCGTCACTTGTTGGTGGGTGTTGTCGAACCACTCCAAATACTATCTTAGCAATCAATAGGACCCTGCGAAAAGACAATGAGTTTGTAGATGGTTAACGGATAATATCCAATCAAATATGCATCGTCTTATCCAGGCTCTTATCCAGGGTTGGCACCAGCCAACCTGTGGATAGTTTTTTTTGATGTGGTTCGAGATGAGATCTATAATGGAGATGGATCAGTTTTATATTGACAAGTTTGGACGTTCTAGTGAATATCTTGTCGGTCTTCTTTCACTTATCACAAGTATATTGATTCAAAATTGTTAAAGAAGTTGTATTTCTAACAGAAATCAGAATCAAACCTTGCAAGAAGGATGGCTAGAGGTAAATTATGGGGACCTTAGGGGAGGTTATCAATTTTGGACTATGATCCAATTGTGGATCATGTAGAAATGGATCAAATTCTCCAATAGTGGATCAACCTATAATTATTGTTTCAATCTCAACGATTGGATGAAATGGATTAAAAAAATTAAATTTTATCTTAACCATTAAACCTTGATTCTTAATTGGGGCATTTAGTGATTAACGAAGTTTTTGATCCAAGAAGTAATTGGATTGATCCCCTTTAGCATATTCATTTAAGTGGAGTGATATGTTCGAATCATACGTCAAGCTAAACGGGTGCGTTTTCTTGCTCTTCACCCAAACATTGGACTGCACAAAACTTGGAGAAGGCAGTAGACTTAGCTTGACGTTGGAGAAGGGAAGGGGGCAGCCATTCTTGCTGCCCCCTCCACCTGCTAAATCCTGTCGCGCCTAAACGGCGCTCCCGGATTTAGCAGGTGGATGGGACAGCAAGAATGGCTTCCCCCCTTCCCTTCCCCTATACGTCAAGCTTTGGCCTCCATATCCGGTCCCACCACTTGCAAAAATATCTTGTTAATGGGTGTGGTGTATCACTTAATTTTTTCTTTTTGGATCATTGGATCCCGGAATATTACAGGCATGATACCGAATCAAGGGTTTGGGGATTTACACCTCAGACCCCCCGTATAGAACAACGCTCCCTATAGGTCATCAAATATAGCCAAAACAAGAAAAAAACCATTGGGCCATGCCAAGACATAACAGGACGAAACAAATTGGAGCCTGCGCACATGTGCATGGCTCCATCTGCACGGCTTTGAACCTCAAGCTGCAATTTCACAATCACAACAACAGAGAAGACGCGGAACATCAAATGTAATGCAAATATGGATGGCGATCATATTACAATGCAAAGAAAGAGGATTTGAAACATGTACATCAGCGACGCATGTGTATCAGAACACAGCCTCCAACAGTCATCACTACATAACACACAAAATGGACTCTGGCATCACTTCAGAGTCTGCCCACCAACAACAGGAGATGGTAAAGATATTTACAAGAAAGGGGATTCCACTCTACGCCTGCATAGTTCGAAAGTGATCCCGTCCTAGCCGCTCCAATGTGTTCAGATGCCTGATCGGAAAAACCCTCACCAGGTACATGTATCCCCTGAATACACAACGTTGCTTCAATGACACTTTCAGGTCGTCCATATCCAGACAATGGAGAGCCTCATCCAATCGCTGCATAGTGTTGCATAATGCAGTCTTGCACTCTCGAATGGACATCATAGTCTGCTTTGCAAGCAAATCTACATCTACATGCAAATGGAAGCATTCGGACCTGCTGGCATCACCAAGGTAGGCCTCTTGAATCTGTTCGTCCTCCAATTCAGTGTCCACGCTCACCACAGGACTGAAGACCACGCTTCCACCTGTGAAAGGCTCACTCTTCTCTCTATCTGTGTCTACACCTACAACAACAAACCACCAAAGATATGTACATCAGAAACCACATGCATATCCGAGCTACATAGCAGAAAATGTAGGATCGTCCGTGAACATGGGTATGAAACTTTGCCAAGGGCTGAAGGTGGGTTAAGATTGCCTTGGGAAGAAGGCCCCTCTTCTTCCATTGGGTCCAATGGGTGTAACACTTAATGGGTGTATCACTTAATTTTTTTTGGATCATTGGATCCCGGAATATTACAGGCATGATACCGAATCAAGGGTCTGGGGATTTACATCTCACACCCCCTTATACAACAACGCTCCCTATAGGTCATCAAATACAGCCAAAACAAGAAAAAACCATTGGGCCATGCCAAGATATAACATGACGAAACAAATTGGAGCCTGCGCACATGTGCATGGCTCCATCTGCACGGCTTTGAACCTCAAGCTGCAATTTCACAATCACAACAATAGAAGACGCGAAACATCAAATGTAATGCAAATATGGATGGCGATCATATTACAATGCAAAGAAAGAGGATTTGAAACATGTACATCATCGATGCATGTGTATCAGAACACAGTCTGCAACAATCATCATTACATAACACACAACATGGACTCTGGCATCACTTCAGAGTCTGCCCACCAACAACAGGAGATGGTAAAGATATTTACAAGAAAGGGGATTTCACTGTACGCCTGCATAGTTCGAAAGTGATCACGTCCTAGCCACTCCAATGTGTTCAGATGCCTGATCAGAACAGCCCTCACCAGATTCATGTATCCCCTGAATACACAATGTTGCTTCAATGGCACTTTCAGGTCGTCCATATCCAGACAATGGAGCGCCTCATCCATCGCTGCATAGTGTTGCATAACACAGTCTTGCACTCTCGAATGGACATCATAGTCTGCTTCGCAAAAACATCTACATCTACATGCAAATGGAAGCATTCGGACCTGCTGGCATCACCAAGGTGGGCCTCTTGAATATGTTCTTCCTCCAATTCAGTGTCCACGCTCACCACAGGACTGAAGACCATGCTTCCACCTGTGAAAGGCTCACTCCTCTCTATCTGTGTCTACACCTACAACAACAAACCAGTAAAGATATGGACATCAGAAACCACATGCATATCCGAGCTACATAGCAGAAAAGGTAGGATCGTCCGTGAACATGGGTATGAAACTTTGCCAAGGGTTGAAGGGTGGATTAAGATTGCCTTAGGAAGAAGGCCTCTCTTCTTCCATTGGGTCCAATGCCCCCATTGCATCAACGGCTACCTCAAATTCACCAGACCGAGCATGAGCATCCCAATACCGTCTTCTTCTTTTTTCCAACTCTCTCCACTGGGACAATTCCTGTAGGCAGCCCGAATATGACATTCCTCACATCAGCATATGTGGCATGGGCAGGGTTTAAGTTCAACCTCCAAGCAGCTTCCACGCGCTCCTGCGAGATAAAGGCAGTGTTTGTAAGCAACACCCACGATCCACTGAACACGAACTTCTCGGTTTGCAGCATCCTGCACACTGTTTGGATGAGCGAGGCACTCAAGTGTCTCTTCCCATAGTACATATGGAAGTGCTTGGCTTTGGCAAACAGGTTACGGTTATCAAGGGTGACGCCCGGGGGATTCACCTATATACAATACGGATATGGCATCTGCAATACTATGGTAGCAAGAAAACCCTTAGTATAAGGTGCAAAAAATCTAGAAAAATATCCAGTTCAAAAATGTACAGGCTTAAAATGATGCAAAATGTGACAAAAAACCACACTTTCCCATATATTTTCGTACGAAAGCATTCCAAAATAACCCATTCCTTATAACTCAGATGGTTCATATGACATTTCAAGGTGAACCCCCCTTGGGGTGACACAGTTCTTTATGTCCCCAGCCTTGTAGAGGGCATACAGGTTCTTCCCTCTTTCGATCTGATCTGCAGTAACATTCTTCATGTGGTGCTTGTGATGGACTTTGCCAACATCTTTGAGGTAGTATTCAATCATGCCTTCATAACAATGAAGCCTTGTGTCCCGCAAGGCTTTGCAAAGTTACAGTATGAGGCCTCCAACAGGCTTATGTGTGTCCCATCCCAAGCACCTCTTGAGCCTCAAGTTCACAGCAACTGGTCACTGGAGTACTCAAGGTAATCCTAACTACACCCTGGACATGGAGATTGTCAAGATTCGAGCCTCTTTCAAGGCTAACAACTCCAGTTTGGCACTCCTCGTGCATGCGAGTGGCTGCTATTCCTGCAGCACTGGAGCACTTCAACAAAAAAAAAAGGGCCACACCCTCTTATTCCTCTCCCCACTATTGCCACAATCTTAGTCCCCACTCAATTTGGGGACCGTTATGGGATTCTTTTGGTAAAATCGACACACAACGTTAATAGTGAGTGCAAACCCACAGGTTTGGCACCTCGACCCTGCATTTCGGTAGGGAAACCATGCCGACATGCATAGTGCAGAGGCGCGACGAAAAACCATGCCGACATGCAGAGTGCGGAGGCGTGGTTGACCCTACCGGAATGCAGGGTAGACGTGCATTCCCATGACATGGAAGCAGGTTAAACGACATTCTATAGTATGTAAAAATTACCGGAATGGAGGGTAGATTGCCATAATGGAGGGCAAATCCACTAGAATGGAGGGTAGATCCATCAGAATAGTTGGTAAACCAGAATTTACCGGAATGCTTGCAGCGCCAAAGCTTTAGGCGAGTTTCATAGAAAGAAAATTTGCCACATGGTATTGCATGATTAGCGTATGCAAAATAATTCTGTTTAACCTACTTTTACGTATACAAGAATTGCTTTTTAGTTGCAATTCTGGCGTGGAAGGTGTGCCGACGCGCGTCAGCGCGGAGGCACACCTGACACACCAGAATTGCAACTAAAAAGCAATTATTGTAACGTGAAGCTTTGCTTAGGGTAAATTCTGGGGGCTCTGTTTTGTGGCTATGGTGCTCCAACTCCGGCGATGGCGCCCTGTTCTGGCGACGGTGCTTTGCTCCAATGTAGGTTCTAGAATAGGGATTTAGGTTATTGGATGGTCGGCTGAGGTCGCAAGCTTCTGGCAGATGTTCTTTCTGGCATTTTTTAAGCTTTTTGATCTTTAGCAATGGCGATGACTCAGTTCTCCAGCTATGGCGCTCCAACTCGGGCGATGGCCTGTTTCTGGTGATGGCGCCCTTTTCAAATTTAGTTTCTCGCTGGATCTGCGTTTATTTGTGTTATTTTTCTGATTTCTTGTTGAAATAGGTGTTTTGGCTGAAGCTCTTGCAGATCTAATGTGGCAGTTCGTTTATTTCTTGCTCCTAGACGGCAATACACAGAAGCACAAGGGCAAAAAACAGAGCTATACAAGAAGAACCGGCTATGGCGGCATCTTTTGGAATGTTGAACTGCCTTTGGCCTTCACGGAAACAGATTCTTGCTCCTAGAAACCTGTGTGCGGATTAAAACATAGACAAATCGCTTTTTTATTTGCAGGTTTGATAAGGTTTTTCATTCAGCTTCTTTTCTTTGCAGATCTTGTGCCCTGTGTGCGGATTAAAACATAAACAAATCGCTTCTTTATTTGCAGGTTTGGTAAGGTTTTTCATTCAGCTTCTTTTCTTTGCAGATCTTGTGCTTTTGTGCGACAGTTTGCAGATCTTGTGCCACGGATTTTCCTGCAGTTTTGGTAAGAAACAAAAGGATCTATGTTGATTTTTTTTGGGAAGGTCTGTTGCTGGAGCTTTGGCCTCACCGAGGTTCAGCTCCTCGGCCTAAAAACTTGAAATGTTGTATAAAATTTCATCAAGAAAGTAGAATGCTGGTAGAAATGCAAGTAAGAATTCTAGAACGCAGGTAAACAATGAAAATCCGCAGAATGGAAGTAAAACTTAAAGAATGAAAGCAAACATTACATTCCGGAAAAGAATGTATGCCACGTGGCAGCATGATACTGGCCTATGGGCCAGAATTTACCCTAAGCAAACTTTACGTATGGAATAAAACAAGATTGAAGAACATTTGATGCACTAGGTACCTAAGATGACCAAAAAATAGGGAACTTAAAATTTCGCCCCCAAACAACTTGTTTTTTCAAATTAAAAACTGGTCGATCGCCTATTGATCTGCAACTCATCTCCCTTTCCTCTGCTAAGCGGAGCCGTCGTAGAAGTCATGCCGGAAACTCGCCGGAAAGAAAAAATCATGGGCAAATTACAAGCCCCCTATTTTTCCGTCAGGGAATTTCAACGGACAGAAAATTTCTGGATGGCGGCGAGCGACGAAGCCGCGAGCCAAAGCTTTAAGCGAGCTTCAGAGAAAATTTTTTGCCACATGGCGTTGCTTGATTGGCGTAGGTAACAGAATGCTGTTTAACCTGCTTTTAACAGAATGCTGTTTAACCTGCTGTTTAACAGAATCCTGTTTAACGTATGAAATAAACAATTTGATCCGCTAGGTGACAAAAACATATCATGATGATGAACATGGATGAAATTTTAGGTCCAATGCAAACAAGTTGGCCAACACTAGCAAAACAGACCCCGTCCATGGTGTAGATACGTTCAATGGCTATGGCAGCCAGATCTTCCTCTCGTCGATTTCCCCTCCTTCGATATGCCAAAAATCTAGCCCGTGTACATGGATCTGCTAAGCTCGAAGAAATTCCCGTGGGCACTTCTCCCCTTCAAGCATATAATCGGCTTGTTTCGGATGGTTCAATCCGCCAGGATCCTGCGCAAATTGCAGCCCTCCAGCCTTTGGAACGCTTATACCGCGAGCTTCACAATTATAAGCCTACCGTAAACAGCATGGCTGTCAAGCTCCTTACTACCTTGAAGCTCCGTGAAGCTCCTAAAGGGTAAAAACATCTGATTCGTCTAATTAACATTATATTGATGTACATTTTTAAAATATGTTTGTTGGCATTATTCTTTGTGAAGGGTCTACATGTATGGAGGCGTAGGAAATGGCAAATCATTGGTTCAAGATATCTTCTACCAATGCATTCCTGTTGAAAGGAAACATAGAGTGCACTTCCATGAGTTCATGCTTGACATCCATAAGAGGTGCATTATCCATCTGACATTTCTTCTATATTATCTTTCTTATTAGTTTTCACTCATCCGTGCATTTGGAAAAATACCCCTTATGAATGAGTTCTGTTTTGGCTCTCAGATTGCATGATAAGACGAAAGGGAGAGAGGAGGGTAAGGGGCATGTGCTTGAACGCATTGCAGAAGATTTGCTAAGCAAGGGATGGGTTTTTTGCTTTGATGAATTTCAGGTACATTTTTTTGGAAACGTTGCATCTAAGCACTCTAAGTTTGTGTTTGTCCATTTGATTGATATTTTGGTTGTCATCCTATATAATTACAAAGCGAGACAGTGTGCTGAATACAATTTGAGAAATATACACCAAATGAGTGTTTTTTTCTCCTTCCTCTTTGGGTAATCATTTTAGCATGTCCATCCAGACGTCTTACTGTAGTTAGGGGAGATTTTATACAGGAGACTCTTCCATTCAAAATCGTAATATTATGCATCATATATCTAATGAGTAGATATCTCGTCTTCATCTACTGCATAGATTTCTCATCTACAGTTTTTTCTTTTTTGTGTTTGTGTGAGAATGATCACCCATTCATGGGGCACTGGAGGAGACCAATTGCCTGTACAAAATAGACATATGTCATATGCGCGCGATAATTCCTTATTTATATGGCGTGCTAATGCACAGAATTAAGCATTTGTGGGTGGCTTCATAATATGGTTGATGATTCTGGCAATATAGACTTTTCCAACTTCAATAATTGAAAATGCAATAACCATATGTCATTTATCTGCTAGTTCCAGAGCTTCTGAAACTTGCTTTAGAAACCTCTCCAGCGCATTTAAAACTTGCAATATAGTATTAGGTTTCTAATGGGATGCTTTTGATATTACGGAAAAGCAGGTTACAGATATTGCTGATGCTATGATATTGCGAAAGCTACTTGAATATGTACTCCAAGTTGGTGGCGTGGTCATTGCAACATCTAATCGTGCTCCCTCTGAGGTATTTTTCATCTTGCTTTTAATATGCGTAATGCCCATGTTTCTGATGGTTGGCATACCATTACAGTTGTATAAGAATGGGCCCCAGAGGGATCTTTTCTTGCCTTGCATAAGGATGATAGAAGAACGGTGTGAAGTTCATGCTTTCGAGCCAAATACTCCCGACTACAGACTTATTAGCGCACGCCCAGCCGGTTCCAGGTTTTTGAGTCCCAGTGGTATTGAATGTTGTTTAAGGCTTTTGTTGTTAAAATATTTTGAGTTGAATTTGCAGTCTCAAACTGTTGCCGTTATGTTTAAAATTCATTTATTTGCAGCGCACTTTCTTCTGTATATCATATACCTGTGAATGAGGAATCATCACGCATGCTGGACCAAGCTTTCAAAGAGCTTGCAGAAAACCGTCCTGTCATATCAACAGTAATAAAAGAAGGCAACCGTGCTATATATGGTGGGGTCAAGCTATAACATGATCAATTGTTTGTAGTTTAAAAACTTATAATGCATGTTTCCATGTTGTCCAGTACCTAAAGCAGCCGGTGGAGTTGCTTGTTTTACCTTTCATGATCTGTGTGCTACTTATAAGGGAGCCGCAGATTACTTAGCAATTGCTCGGTCATTCCATACTGTCATCCTAAAAGGCGTTCCACAGATGACACTGGCACAGTCCGAGATGGTAATGCCTTTCTTTTTCATATATATTGATGTCTTGAGGTGGATGTGACACTGTTTATTGATCTATCTGCTGCAGGTGAGAAGGTTTATTACTCTCGTGGATATTTTCTATGAACATGTAAACCCGCCTCAACTTTGCTTATTTAGTTATAACTAATTAGCATTTTCTAGTGGCAGTCTCGTAGTCATTGTATTAATACCTTTTCTATCTCAAGAACTGGCCAAGTGGTGTTAAATTTACTTTTGAAAATTGCCTTGCATTTGTAGTCCAATACTGATGTCCATCTTAACCCTCTGCATACCATGTGCTTTCTTGCTCGGATCTACTCTTTTGTTTTCTAATGAAACATGTTCAATTCAGGCTTAGCTTATGGTACAAAGTATGTACCTAAAAGCAGCCATAAGTTAAGGTGGGACGTGTTTTTTACTTGAGTTCGCAAAGGAAATTCATTTTTAGCTTATGTACATGTTCATTCGATGGCATTGGGCTGCTTCTTAGGCTTTGCCATTGGGGTTCAGTTCTAGTGTTCCTGCTGTCAAGTCACTGGAATTGTTTAGGCTTAATGTTAGCTGTTTTATTATTTCTTTAGTGGTACCTGCATTGCTATATAAATCTCTTTAGGGTGGCCTTATGCATTGAACTAGCATCCTTTGAATGACGCAACTTGACTCTTAAGAATGGGCCTTTTTCCAGCTCATTTTTATCATTTTGTACATCGTGGTTCTCTTGGGCTAAAGTGCGCAAATTTCACCATATGGTTTTAGTGGCTTCTGAATCGGCAGTGACAAGCAAAACTTTCTCCAAGTCTTTCCAGCACACCTAATGCAATGGTCTTGAAATTTATTACACTTACATGGTTGTTGTCTTGGTTTTCCCACACATCTTTCTTCTCAAACGTTGTTTCATTGTTGAACTTCTGAAAGTGTTGCACGAGTCCTGTTGAAAACATCTAGTGTACTATGCTGTATTCATAAAACTGTTGATTACCATACTTGGATTACATAGTGACGTTTCCAGTATGCAGAGGGTAAAATTAATACTAAGTGCGGATGCCAAACCAAATGATCTCTATTGCCCAAGGTAATTCTGTACATCGGTGATGGGTTCTGTAATCACCATTTAGTAATCTTCAAACTAAGATGCATTGCATATAAATATTTTTCAGAAGATTGGGAATTGAGACCGACTTGTCACAAGAAGAGAATGTGGAAAAGGATGAAGAGTTCGCATTTGTGAGGACAGTATCACGATTAAATCATATGCAGTCAGTAGATTACTTAGCTGCACCATGGGTTTCCCCTGGTAAAGATTTTATTGGTCACCTGGAAACTAATCGTCTACAGGAAGGGGATTTGTGCAGGTATAAACTAGATTCAATTGTTATGCAGTATTGTCCCTTGTGATTTGACAGCAATATCTTTTATCACCCAAGCAGCACTAGAATGTTATGTTACATGTTCTGGAATTCAAGATGATTGAGGAATCATTTTAACATGGACATAACTTACAGATTGAAGGCTATTTTTTCTTAAATCTTCTTTATTTTGCTATTTTTTCCTATTTGTAAACTGATTTATTATTTATCTGTTGTTTAGGATTTGGGACAGATACAATAAAGACCACGATAACAAGTTGAGTAGAGATGAGTTGATGCTTATGATGGAAGATCTCACAGAAATTAAATCGGGCCATAGATATGTTCCAGAGGTAAATCATCTGATTTTACAACGTGCTCCATAATTTATCATGTCTTACGAATAGTTTCAGGAGTTACTCGATTCTATGTATCGGAGATTGGACGAAAATGGCGATGGGAATGTGAGTTGGGAGGAGTTCCGCAATCATTTTCTTCAATATGGATTGGAATTTCAAGCTACTTGACAAGTGAAATCGTCTGGCTGGATGTATGTATTATTTCCAAGCCATTGTGTATATACCTATATACCTAATTATATATTTGTTTGTATATTATAATACCTATTTCGAACACCAATAAACTGCATGGCGTATATAAGCAGTTGATTGTGCAATTATGTAAATTAAGTATCAATAACTCAATTGTATTATTCATTGTGATCTCTTCTCCTCCTCTTGGTGGAAGAAATTATTGAGTGCTTGTTAACAATGGATATTACAGAGATTAAAATTTATACAAAGATTAAATTTATGGAATTACATGACTTGCCGGCACTGCCTCTATCTTTCTTGCAGATCAGCGGCTTGGATGCTAGCGGGTTTTTGCCATAGTTATTCAGTGGATTTTGTGTCTTCCAAAGATTGTTCAGGAATTGTCGGTTGAAATTGTTTGAAGGTGGTCTTTATGGTTTTGCCAGTTGCCTCTAACGTGGCCTGATCTGCAAAAGCGTTGGCTGAGCAAGAATTTGTAAATATTTTCTTGTTTATCCATAGGCAATCTGAAAGGGCGTAGAGCCTATAAGGTAGCAGATTTTAGCAAAAACATAAAGAGAGCAGTTTTGATGGACAGTTTTTGGGCACTCTAATTTATAGTGAATCTTCTGAATTGTTGGCCTTTTCCCCTCCTCTTGCTCTTTCTTTCTAGTGGAAAGATTTATTGATTGTGTCCAGGAAGATGCTTCCATGTCAAGACCAGGCATTGTGAACCAGGTGGTTGGGCTGTGTGTCTAGCCTACTGTAGGTCGGCTGACTGGCACATCCCGACAATGCAGCATCTCTTTTAGTTTCACATTTGGTATTAAATTTATTGATTTTGATCATAGAGTGAAGCATGTTGGCTTCTATGAGCTTTGCGGGAGATTGTTCAGGTTGCTCTTCATCTCTTTTCTCTCTTCATTTCTATTTTTGCAAGAGGTTGCTTAGTGCATTCAAGATTTATCTGCAGCTTGTGGAAAATGGGGATTCGTCTCCTGTAGTATTCTATTTAACTAAGAAGATGTTCATACTGTAGTACTAGTTTCATAGAAGGAAAGAAGGAAGGAAGGAAGTATATTTTAACTAAGAAGATGTTCATACTGTAGTACTAGTTTCATAGAAGGAAGGAAGAAAGGAAGGAAGGAAGGAAGGAAGAAGATGTTCATACTGTAGTACTAGTTTCATATAAGAAGAGGTTGAGAGATTCTCAGGAGTACTATAACCGCTGATATGATTCAGATCCGTGTGGGATCCATTGTACTTAAAATACATTTGATCCATGTGGGATATTTATATTGTAATTCTTCCAATCTGATCAATACAAAAATTTCTTACTTTCAAAAATAAAATAAAAATAATATACGTATTTATACCATGTATTATCTTGGAACGCCACATCCTCTCCACCTTGAATTGATGTTGTCCACGCATCAGGTGTCTCCCCACCTTGAAATCTGCATGATCCCTGTCGGACTAACCCTAAATGCATACAATCAAGTATTAATCATAAATAAGATTAATTACGATCACCCTTCAAGGTAATATTTCTCGTTCAATTTTATAACAAGACATATCGCAACGACTAAAGCGATTTAAGTCAATCACAAATCTTTCTAAGGTCATATTCTTGTTCTATTCTTGTGGCATATGTATATACAATTCAATCTGCCATATGTCTTCACAGTGCGGCCTCCTACCTTCTCTTTGTGCTCATTGGGCTGCAGGTCACACTACGTTCGTTATATAGTATTGAATTGGTTTTAGGGAACCACCTTTTTGAATTACAATTATGCTAATTAGAAATGAGTGCAAGACTTATCTCCCAACGTAGGAAGAACATGGTTCTTCCATCGTGGCCATGGAGATAGTGCCCTACTATGCCTAGGATGATCTCAAATGCCTACACCTTTTGTCATCTCTGGCGTGGAGGGTGGCTTCTTCCTCATAATAGCCATAGACTAGAAGTGCTTTCCTATTATGTATGATCTTATACGATCTCTTTTCTTTCAATGGCACCTATTTTCGCTTCATCAAAAATAGACTTTAATCTACCTTCCACTCACCTATCGGGTCGGCATCAAATATTTCCGTGACGAGTTGACCCTTGTATTGCTCCATAAATTGTGAGCACCTTCTTAAGATTTGATTGAAGTACCCAAATAGCATCTTCCACAGGTAAGCGCGTCCATTTGACTAGATATTGGAGGGACTGCGATCTTCTTATTTTCTTATATGCTCTGTCAAGAAGAAATTTTGGAAAATCTCAAGTTGTTCATCAGTCATCGACAATAATGTTGGTGTCTCTAGCACCTCCTCCGTGAGAGTATGTCTCTTTAGAAGACTTACATGGAAAACTCTATGGATTTTCAAATGAGCTAGTAAATCCAGTTTATATGACTGGCTACCTATTCTTTGGATGATTTTGAATGGTTCGGCTCATCTTGGAGCAAGCTTCTTGCATTTTCCGATGCGGAGCTTCACTTGTTTGAATTTTATTTTAAGCCAAATCCCCTATCTGGAAATCTCTTACTGTTCTATGCTTGTCTGCTAAGCTCTTCTGACGCTTCTTGCTGCTAGAAGATACCGTCGAATTTCCTCGATTAACTGCCGCATACCTGTCAACATTTGTTAATAAAACTTTGGACACGGGGTTGTGCATTGATGGCCATAATTTATCATGAAGGATGACATCGGAGAAGACTCCTCTTGGTGCTGTTATATGCAAATTCTACCAAGTGGATGTAATCTGCCCATTTTGACTCCATCCACTTGGTAGAATTTGCATATAACACTAGTGGTCAAACGGTACATATAATACTTGTAACGTACTAAACATACCTGACAACACTACTGTCCATCTGTTTGCGGATGGCATGACGTACTCCCTAACAACTTCGTTGAATTGTGCTTAATAGATCTTTCCAAAAAGAAAAATCATGAATTTTGGGTCCCGGTCGAAAATGATCTCTCTTGGCATGCCGTGCTACCTGAATATTTCCTTTGCGCAACGCACAGCTGTGTCTAGGGTGGTTACCGTGGTTCGACATAGTAGGAAATGTGCCATTTTTGACAATTTGTCGACCACGACAATTAATGCATCATGACTCCTAAGTGTTCTTGGGAGCCCTATAATGAACTCCATGCTTACCACTTCCCATTTGATTTGGCATTTGAAACGTCCAAGGATTCTAATGCTTTTGGAATTCAAAGTTGCTCGGACTTTGTCTGCTGACATATCGGGCACTCTCCAATGTAGCTTGCTATCTATTTCATCATCCCTAGCCAATAATAACTACTTCTGATTTTGAAGTAAGTTCATGAATCCTCCATGGCCAGCAATTGGGTTGTTATGTGTATCATGAAGAATCAATTTTCTTACTCCTGATGTGTCGGGTACACATAGCTTATTCTTATGGTAAAGGAGGTTGCCTTCCTTCTTGTAATGCTTATAGGCTTCCCTTTCTTTGTCGGTTCTTGCCTCCTTGGAGAGGCTTCCCCATACCTCTTGGAAATCTTTGTCTGTGGCAAGCTTTCTTCTATCTTCTTGACAAATTCGTTGTTCAATGTTGATATGGCAATGCAATGTACTTTTGTTGTAAAAGGGTGTCTTGAAAGCGCATCTCTAACCACATTGAGTATACCTGGTTTGTACATTATGACGAAGTCGTACTCTTCTAGGAACTCTATCCTCCTTCTTTTCCTTAGATTGAGTTGTGGTTGGGTGAATACGTGCTGGAGGATTTGGTGGTTGACCTCCAACTTATTTTTTCTACCCAATAAATAATGCCTCCATATTTTCAGGGCTCTCACTATATGCAATCACGCCAGTTGCAATCTTGATGTCTTTCTCTAGGTCTAGAAGTGTAAGAACTGGAGTGGTGGTCATGGTTTCCTTGAGCTTCCCGAAGCCTTCTTGAGCTTTCTTGTGCCAATGGTCTGCCCAATTCTTAATCTCTCTACTTTGGTGAGGTCTGTTAGCGGTGACGCTATCTTGGTGAAGTTCTTCACGAATTTTTCATAGTAGCCTGCTAAACCTAAGAAACTTCTCACCTCATGCACATTATTTGGCTCCGACCATTCAACGACAACCTAGATCACATAAAGACAGGCTTTCACACTGCCTTCACATAAAGACAGGCCATTGGACTCGGGAGACACGCGAACACAGGATTTGCCAGTGTTGCCAATAGGGCCAAATTGAGGATGAATGTCATGTTCTTTAGGGTTATGCACGATTTCATTAATTTGAGAAATTCAAGCTCTTTTGAGAATTTTGAGCTAGCTAGCTGGACTCTCATGCTTATCCTTAAGCTAGCATGGATGTCCCATTTTTTCTTAACTTCAAGGTAGCTAGCAAGGTCAAATCTTGCTCATTAAGAGCTAGCAAGCATGCCATATTCTAGGTTCTTCTTAAGCTAGCAAGC